>RJWM01011545.1:0-59536 GCA_004363535.1 Dasyprocta punctata
GATATTAGTACCTGTCTGTTCCTCTATTAGTTCTGTGTCAGGATATTAAGAGACATTCTTACATATTTATTTCTTTGGATTAAAAATTTATTTTTTATTTTAATAATAAAAATAATTTTATGTATTATTTTTATTTTCTAATAGTAATTTTTCATTTTGCTGTTTTAAAATTATTTCCAATTAATAAAATCATTTTTTTTTTAAAATGGTGGGGGTTTTAGCTCAGTGGCATAAGCACCTGCCTGGTTAGAGTTTGATCCCTGGTACCCTACTATTCCTTAGGAATGTGTATTTAAGTTTCCTCCATGTATGTTTTTATTTTTTTACGTGAATTTTCCTATTGACTTATCTGACTAAGCTTCTTGGTGTTTTGGGGGAGTTGGGGAATAATGTTGAATTTATAAGTAATTTAGTGACACTGATAACTGGACAGTATTGAGCCTTGCTAAGCATTGGGTGAAGGTTTTTCTATATGCTGAATTCATCTTGAGTGTTTCAGGAGTGTTTAAAGTTTTCTTCACATAAGTGTTGTCTGTTTCTCATTTATCCCTAAATATTTTGTCTCTTCTTGCTGTTACAAGTGGGTTTTCCCCTCCTGTCCTATCTTCTTCTACTTGGCACCTGATTGAGTCTATGAAGACTGTGGTCTTGAACTTAAGAACCTGGTGATTCTTGCAGGCATCCAGAGCATCCAGAAGGAAGTGAGCAGACTGGATTCCCGGCCAGCTTTGCAGCAACTGACTGGGGAGCTTGGACCTAGGACGCTCACTCCCACCCCTCACTGTAGTTGATTTTCAGAGTGAAGCCTGGGTAAATGTGCAGGATTTCCCGGAGTATTTCTCCAGCAAAGACCAAACTGTGATTTGTGTTTTTAGCTCTTTGCTTGCCATTCGATTGAAAAGATTCAATGTTCTTTCCCTGCTGCATGCTGCAGAGCTGGGCAGCAAGGACCCAGCCTCCCTATGTGCCCTCGCCTTGTCAAACGCAAATTACATAAACAGCAAATGTCTCCTGCCTGTCTGCAGGAACTCATGGCCAAGAGACTTGCTTATCTGTTCTTGTAATTGTGAATTCATTTGTCCCAAGGTTCTGTTGGGCATTTCCCATATGCCATTCTAGGAAATGCAGCACAGTGGCTTTGAGGTCAGTGTTTAGCACCCAGCGTGATCTCAGGGTGGCAGGGCACCCTGAGGGGGACTGATGATACCTGCTTAGGAAGAGGTGTCATTTGAGGCAAGACCAGAAGGTTGAGCAGATATTTTCCAGGTGAAAAATGGAGGGGAAAGTGTTTGGGACTGAGGAACAAGAGCTGCAAAGGTCTCGAGATGGGAAAGGGCCCTCGTCTGTTCAATGAACAGAGCCACGGCAGGTAGGGTTAGATGGGAAAGAATCGTGGGAGGCAGCTGTGAGATGAGTTAGTGAGGTCAGGTTCCTCTCAAGCCTGAAGCATGACAGACATGCATGCAGTTCATGGCTAGGCATGGTGTCACAAACCTATAATCCCACTAGAGTGTTCAGGGAGGCCCGATCACCAGCTTGAGCCTAACCTGGGCAACTTAGCAAAATCCTACACAAAACAAAAATAAAAAGGGATGGTGATGTAGTTCAGTGCAAAGGTCCTAGTTTCAATCCCCAATATCAACCAAAAAAGAAAAGCTCAAATGTGCAATTTAAATTGATCCCTCTACCACATATGGAAAGGGCTGGAGGAGCTGGGGAGTGTGGAATCAGAGGGCCACCTCAGAGGTCCTGGCAGTGAGACAGTGGTGACTGGGACCAGAGTGGAGTTAGGGGGATGGTGGCCTTGATGATGGAGCCAGTGGATATGGATGTTGGGGCTTAGACACTAAAATGGGGAAGCCCAGAAGTAGAGAGGAAGTGACAGGAGAAGAATTCCACCTTGGGCTGTGTTTAGAGCTGCATGGTTTGGTACAGTAACCATCATGGCCATTGAAATGGAAATGGTATGGCTGGGGAAAAGACTTTTTAACTTGATTTCATTTTAATCCATTTAAACGTAAATAACAATGGCTGCTCTCTTGAACAATGCAGATAGGACTGTTTTCCTCAAAATTCTTAAAACTCTTTGGGACAGTGTGAGTTAAAGCTGCTTCGAGCCTTCAGAGCTGAACTCTTTGGGCAGACACAAGTTCAGGGTACAGAACTGCAGGCAGACTGCGTTCACCTTGCTCTGCTGCTTGCATGCTGGGTGTCACTGGGCAAGTGACTGCACTCTGTGAACACACTGCTCTTGTGTGGCACTCAGTACATTTAGAGGTAATTGCACGAGATAGCTGGGGTCAATTGTTATTCTCCGCTTTTAACCCCTGTAATTTCTGTGCTTACTCTGAAAGCCAGATTTTCCTCTGGGAAGAACACAGGTCTGGCATCTAGGACTGAGGTCTGAGCTTCAGAGTATGACCCGGCCCAAGTCCTTCCTCCTGCCTGGCCTCTTTTTCCATTGGTGACCCGAGAGGGTTAGAACAGTTCTCACTGAGGGCCACCACCTGGTGAGCAGAGTGATCAGGTCCTGACATCAGACCTTCTTAGGTCAGAGGGGACCAGATGGGGTCATGTGCTGGGATTCAGTGTGCATGAGCTTTGCAGTCTGTGGTGTTTCTGGTGATTCAGCCTCCTGGGAGCTTTGAGCCACTGCAGGTCAAATGAATAGCTCCCTGGATTTAGCCCTTACCCTGAGTTGCTGCAAAAACCTTCTCTGCCTTGACCTTGATCTCTCCATTTTTATTTTTGTAAACATGGGCAAGGTTTACTGACTTCTGAACTGTTGGGAAAAACTAATGTTGTCTCATTAAAACTGCATTGTTCACTTGTACCGAACGAGGGGAAAAAAGCCCATTAAAGTTTTATACCTGACATGGAAAACTATTAAAGATTCATAATTGCAATAAAACTCTGTAATAGAATTAGAATTCTCATTGGCTCTGTGCTGCAATCAGCGGGGTCCTCACCTGAAGCCGCAGAGTCTGTTTCCATGCAGCCTGAGAAAGGGACAAAGATGGCCCTGGACCCTCTGAGTCCTTTCTCAGTGTGGCTTGCATTAGCTATATATCCCTAAGGATGGATTCCAGCCTTCAGCCCAGCGCAGGGATCAGGTTGACAAGAGCTGGTGCAGAAAAGCAGAGCCACTGTCCTCCCACCACAGGTTCTTGCTGGTCTCCTTTCAGTTCCCATAGCCAGTATCCATAGAGAACCTACTGTGTGCACTGGTCAGAGCCCAGGGCTAAGTAGGATAAGAGTTGGAGGAAAGGGAGGCTGACTCCGCTTAAAGCAATGGTGATATTGGCTCAAGCAGGGACTTTGCATGCTGGTAGTATGAAAGCTCCAAGCCAGTTCTGATCACCTTCTTTCCCTGCCTCAGCCCCCTCCTCCTTAAGATAAGCATAACAGTGTGTCCTTCCGGGTGTGGCTGACATGTGTGGGCAGCAGAAGCTAGAGGCAGCTGGCAGGGTGAGTGTGGTGTGGAAACACTCGGAGAAGGTGGTGTTTCAGGCAATGGAATGGGACAAAGACAGGAACAGGTTGCCCCACCTGCAATACCACCTCCTAACAGCACAGTTGGCCATGAACTCATCAATGGATGAGTCCACTGGTGAGTTATGGCACCTCTTTGACCCAATCTCCTTCAATGCCCAGGAGGATTTGGAGAAATTTCAGATCTGAATCATAGCAGGTGGACATCTATCTGCCAGAAGATGGTGTGACATCATGTGGTTGGTGAGGGGTCAGGGGGACCTTCTAGGGTAAGCATGAATTTTGAAAAATACCGCTAATATTTATTGAGCACTTGCGGTATGTTAGGTACTGTCTTACATGCTTTGTATATGTCCCATAAATATTTATTGAGCACCTACTATGTACTGTTTTAGGTGCTGGAGACAGAGTGGTGAGTCTGTTAACTCACTATGAGTTAATAGACTATGAGTACTCAGTATTATCACCATTTTCCAGAGGAGGTAACCAAGGCGCAGAGATGTTAAACAAGTTACCCAAGGTCCCGCCACAAGTATGTGGCAGAGTCTGGAATGAGCTCCAAACGCTGGATATGGTCTCCACAATTGGCAGTCTCATTCCTGGTTTGGGGAGGAAGAGGCCTTAGAACTATAACAGAGTCTTGCTCAGCTCTCTTAGAGGTTGACTGAGCCTTTCTTCTGCTCCCAGTGTTGCCTCTTCAAGGCCCCTTGGACCACCTCACATTTAATGAGTCACACTCCTCACCCCTCATGGTGGGACAGGTTTAGAGGCCTTTCCTGGACTATTTCACCCTCTCTTAGAGTGTCTGCAGCGTGAGCCTGTCACTGGTGGGCTCTGGAT
Organism: Dasyprocta punctata; assembly: GCA_004363535.1. NCBI lineage: Eukaryota > Metazoa > Chordata > Mammalia > Rodentia > Dasyproctidae > Dasyprocta > Dasyprocta punctata. Next base: position 4,333 of record RJWM01011545.1, read on the forward strand.
GATGGAGGAGGCTTTCCTGTGCTGTAAGATGAAGGGCATTCCTGTGGCCCAGCTCCACTCCTCCATCACTGGTGATAAATAGGATGTCCATGGCGACAAATAAAATAAAGCTGCCTTGATTCGTTTATCCTTCCTTGTCCTCCCTGTCAGCACTCACAAGCGAGCTAAGCAATATTAGACACTCGATCACACTTCACACCTGTCTGTCCTTGTGCCAGTTCTGTCACAACAGGTCCTGGTATGGGAGGGTGAGTGCTGTCTGGCTTGGCGCCAGGGCCTGGGCTTTGTCATTGCCTGTATGTGTCCTCAGCTATATTGGTCAGTTTTGCCTCATTGCAACACAGTAACCAACACCTGCGAATTAAAGGAGGATGAATTTAATTTGGCTCATGGTTTCAGGGAATTCAGTCCATGGTACAAAGGCAGGAACATCATGGTGGAAAGGCATGATGGAGGAAAGATACTTAGCTCAGGGCAGCTAGAAAGCAGGGGAATAGCACCAGAAAGGAAGGTGCCAGGGACTAAGAAACTGCTTATAGACCCCAAGATCATGTCTCCATGACCCACTCAGACATACCCAGAAGTGTGCTCTACTGATCTCCCAGGTGTCTCTCAAGCCAACCAAGTTGACAGCTGCAACAGGCTTAAGCTTCACTCTGTCTTTTCAGCGCTTCAGTCTCCCCATCTGTAGGAGACCCTGGGAAGACCCTGTCAGACTCAGCACCTCTGCGTCTTTATTTTTCTCCTTGTTTATGCAAATGACCTCTTATTCTGGGTTGGTTTCATGGAATAAGAAAAGTAATTTTTCACTGAGTAAACAGAGCTCTTGGTTTTTCTTCCAGAAAGAACAAAATCAGGATGTATACATGTGCTTCCTCTGCATGCACAGGGCACAATCGAAAGGAAAGAGGGAGCAAATGGAAGGAAGGATGGGGGTTGGGAAGGTCCCCTTGCTGCCTGCACTGTACTGGAAAGAAGGTAGCGAGGAGCAGTAGGAAGAGTATGAGAAAGGTGGGCTCTAGTTCTAGATCATTTTTTCACTTCCTTAAACAAGCATTTGACATCCCTGAAACTCTCTCCTCTGCCTGGGAGGGAGGCCAGTGAAGAGCCATGAGAGCCTCCCACATCTCCGGCTCTGTGAAGTCTCATAGCCACCTGAGATTCCATGGTCATGTCACACCCCTCTTACAGATGAGAACACTGAGACTCAGGTGTACTTCAGGGCTGCGAGGGGCCTCTCGGTCATGTCACAGCTGCCTGGTTTCAAAACTAGGGATGCAACCCCACACCCCGATGGCCACACGAGACTGCTGTGAGCAGCAACAACATGGTGGCTTTGTTTGAAAGTACTTTGTGAACTGGAAATCACAGTGACAGGTGGTGTGTTATTTTATCCTGTCGCTGGGATAAAATAGCCAACGCTCACAACTTAAATTAAGAGAGGTTTATTTTGGCTCATACTTTCAGTCTGTCTGCTGGCTCCAAGGCAGAAATGGCCAGGAGGTAAAGCAAGGCAGAGTGAATCAAGGCAGCCAGGAAGCAGAGCAAGAAGGGAAGATCTGGGGACAAGAATTTTCCCTTCCAGGTCATGTGCCCAGTGACTTCCTCCAACAAGGCCCGACGTTCACCCATGAACTCATGAGTGGCTGAATCCACTGAGGAATTACAGAACCCCCATGGGCCAGTTCCCTTCCACACCTGTGAAAATTTTGGGGGACATTATAGATTTCACCCATAATAGGTAGACAGCCACCTGCCAGTGTCCTGGGACACAGGAAGCTTTCCAGTGAGCAAAGAACATGAGGCAGAGCTCCACACAAAACCCAGAGGGGCTCAGACCAGCCCTGATGCCGGGGAACCGGAAGCTGCTGGCCTAGAACTCTGGAAGAGGAAGTGAGAAGAAGGGCTTGGAAAAAAGACAGGAAGGTAGGCTCATGGCCCCCAGGAAAGTGAGATTCCCACGTGTTGATCACACTGGATAGCACAGGATCACTCCTGCCTCTGTCCAATCCTGCATACTTACCAGGGTGGGGAAAACACAGCCATCCAGCACACCTGAGTTTTCCCACACAGTGACGCCTCATCCTAGGCAGGTGGTGACGCTGTGCTGGTCATGCCCAGGCACAGATGACATACATGGCAGGTGCCAGGACAGTGCAAGGGACAATGACTGAGGTTTGGAAACCAGGGCACTGTATCAGGACCCCTAGGAGCCACTGGCCCTCAAGGTGGCTGAAACCCAAACCCCAGACCTGCCTGAGTCAGGTCATATGCTTCCAGGATGCCTGTGGAAATGTGTGTGTCAGATAAGCAGTGAGTGTTTTTTTCATGTATGTAGGCCCCATGCAGTATTTGTCATATACATATATTTTTTGAATATTTACTGTTTATCTGAAATTCAGGTGTCACTGGGCATCCTGTATCTTACCTGGCAGCCTCCCCCCAATCACATGGATGCGTATGGCATTGAATTGTTCCCTCCTGCCCCCTCCCCATTTGCTTAGACCAGAGAGAAAGGCAAGCTCACAGAAGCATGCCCCTTCGCATCTGCTCTCTCAGACGTGAGCTCCTTTAATTAAACTGCCGGGATGAAATAAAGTGCGTTAAAGGGAAGATTAAAATTGATTCCCTTAGCTCAACAAAAACCACAGCTATCACAGGGGCTACTTAAGGAAACAAAGCACTTGGGCAGAAAAAAAGCAGCCTGGGCTCCCAGCAGCAAGGTAGAGGGTGGCCAGAGACCTGTGCCCAGCAGAGCACCACGCAGAGCTGCTGCACCCACGGGCCTGGCTGGAAATCAGTTTCTCCTCCACTCTAGGGAGGCCCCTGGGGCCTGGGGAAGCTCTCCTTCCCTGCGGCTCTGCTTCTGAGCTTCAGAGAGGGCTGCATGGAGAGAGACGCAAGGAGCAGGCAAGGCGACACTGACAAAATATCTCATCTTAAGCTAGCTTGCTTGCTTGCTTGCTTGCTTTCTTTCTGGTGCTAGGAATGGAACTTAAGGTCTTCACATGCTAGCAAGTGCTCTAACCTTCAGCCACATCCCCACCCCTCATCTCAAGCCCTTTACAAGGAACAGCCTAAAGTTCACAGGGGCCTGGGTCTCTCTTGGTCAGGTTGCTCAGGAATACAGAAGGGTTGAAAGAATTGTAGATAATGCCAGTGGCAGGGGTGCAGTGTGTGGTGTTGAGATGTACTGGCAACTAGAAATCTGGAGAACAATCTTGGGCTAGGAACTCTCTTGATACCTGAGAAGAGTGAGGTACAAAAGCTATTGGAGGATTTGTGGGGTCCCATGGCATAGAAGTAGCTGAGCCAGGAATTAACCCCAGGTCTGATAGTGTTTGAAACCCTTAACTACAGTGCTTTGCTATTTCCTGGATCAGGGGAGATCACGGGAGGCTTGTAAGCAGGGAGGGTATCACAGAAAGAGAGCGTCGATGAAATTCACTGGGTGCCATGCCTGTGGTCAGTTTGATTGTCCGTGCACAGTGAGAGGGCAGCTCAGGCCCCTAGGAGCAGTAGGCAGGGACCCAGGAGTGGGCCAGCAAGGTGGGAGGTGGGAGGAAGACCAGATGGGACTGGATGAAGGAGCTACTCTGAGAACTAAAGACCAAGTTGGTGGCAGGGCAGCGTTTTAAGTCTGGCTGCTGCAGGCAGGGCTGGGGAAAGATGGCTAGATGGTGACTTTGGGATAAGCTGGATTTGAAGTGATACTGTGTGGTCCCCAAGAAGAGCTCCTGGCAGCAGCCCAGTAGCAGAGAGCAGCTGCGTATGGAGGCCAATGGGTCCTGGGTTTGTGTTCGGTAGTGCATCTTCATTCACCAGCCCTGTGACCCAAAACTACAGGTTGGACATCTCTAATCTGAAAATCTAAAATGCTCTGAGATCCAATTTTTTTCTTTTTCCTCCCACACTTGGGATTGAACCTAGGGCCTTCACACTGAGCTCCATCCTCAGCTTCCTCCCTCCCCTCCCCCTTTTTTATTTTTTATTTTGAGACAAGATCTCATGAAGTTGCCTAAACTGGGCTTGAACTTGCAATCTTCCTGTCTCAGCCTCCCAGGGTGCTGGGGTTACAGGTGTGCACCACCACATCTGGCTCTTGAGTGCTAATGTGATGCTCAAAATGTTTCAGATTTCAGAGCATTTCAGATTTTCTAATTAGGGATGCTAATGTAAAATGTATGCAAATATTGCAAAGTCTGAAAATCTCTGACACCTGAAACATTTCTGGTGCCAAGTGTTTGGGATAAGGGATCTCCAGCACATATTTGCTTATCCTCTGGGAGCCTCTCTGGTCTCACAAGTGGAATGGAAAGCAATTGTCTTGGTTACTTTTCACTCGTTGCCGAGACAAAATACCTGATGCCCAAAATTAGAGAAGGAAAGGTTTATTCTTACAGTTTTTCGGGAGTTTCAGTGCACACTTAGTTGGCTCCAAGTCAGCATGGGGTGGCGGGGCTGCTGTTCATGGTGGCTGCAAGCTGCAAGGCACGCTGGCGAGAGAGAGAGCAGAAGGGGAAGACCCACCTTCCCTTACACTGTATCTCAGCTCCACCCCTGGGCGTGTGCCAATCCCAGCGCTAGACAACAACTGAACACAAGCACTAGACTCAGCCCCATCAAAAGTATGAGGACTTGGGGGTACATAGTATTACCCAATACAGCAATAATACTGCCTTTCTAGATGCTGGCACATATAGTTAGGAGAAGTGTGTAAAGAGACAGACAAGGCTGGTGTCACCTGATTGGCCCTGCTGGGCTGAGGCAGAGATGGGTCTCAGGTAGGAATGGGTGGGAATGAATGTCTTTTTCACCCCCTGGGTGATTTCCCACACTACAGGTGAATTTCTGTAGTGTGGGAGCCCCAGGGACACTGTGGTGATGCCGATGGAAAGTCCATTTATGGTAGCAAACTGAGCCCATTTGTGACTTGTGAGCAGCACGGAGCCTGAGCAGGTCAGCTCAGCATCTGATTCAGCACCTGGCCCATGGGGGAGGGGTGGCAGTGCCAGCAGATGATCAGTATGCAGTGTAGACGGTCCGCACAAACCGGGTGGTAGAAGCAAAGAGGCCATGTTCCACCCCTGAGCCCACCAGAGCGTGGGTAAAGGGGGAGAAGTCACTTCTGCATGTGTACCCACTTTCTGTCCTGAAAACTCCAGACTGCAGACAAGTGCTCAGGAATGAGAGACTTGGAGTCTCAACTCAGGTCCCATCTTCCCTCCCAGTCTTGTTCTTCTCAGCTTTGGAAAATGCTGGTGAAAACCCATGGGCATTGACCACGCATGGTCTGCAGGCTGGGAGGGAAGAAAAACAGCCAAGAACAATGGGCGTGGCACTGCCAAGCTGCCCTTCATGCTGGAGGCTGGGCCCCCCGGGCAACCCCTTTCCACCCACAGGCCTCAGTTTCCCTACTGGGATAAGACGCCCTCTCAGTGTGATCATTCTGCAGGTCCCTCTAGTGTCTGATGCTTTTGTTTGTCATGAATTTATTTTTATCAGAAGACTAGGGTTTTTTTAGTCCTTTTTTAATCCTTTCATTAAAAATGTGCTTGTATGTTTGTATTTTTTTCATTACAAAATAAAACTGCTGGCTTATTTTAAGAATCCAAGTATGTATTGCTTCAGTGGGAGGCTAGTGGTCTCATTTATTGTTTTTTGTCTTCAGTAAATTAAAACATTGTTTGCCATTTTAAGGTGATCTAAGAACTCAGCCGTAAAGAAGAATGAAATCATGTCATTCGCAGGAAAATGGATGGGACTCGGGCCCATCATGCTAAGCAAACTAAGCTGGGCTCAGGAAGTTAAATATCACATGTGTTCTCTCTTATGAGAAACCTGAACTATAAATAAATGAATGAGAGATGATAGGAAACTAGAAGGTAAACTCTTGGAGCAAGGGAAGGGGATTAGGAAGAGAAAGAAAATAGGGAGAGGAGAGTCAGGGGATTGAAAATGAGCAAGATCTGCATAATTTCCCCAGGATGATTGTTACTATTCTGTATTGCAAACACGCAATAGTAATTTTTTTTTAAAAAAAGAAAATGTGCTTGAGGTAACAGCCCTCAGCCATGTAGATGTATATAAGGAATACAATGGAGTCTTCCTCACACCTACCCCTCATTTTACCCCTAAATTCACCCCTCACTCTGGTCTCTGAGATGGTTTGTTTTTAGATACTTGGACTTAATAAGGCAGTGTTGTGCAGGAGCTCGAGATGGAGTTAGAAGCAAGCTCTGGCACCTCCTTGCTGTGTGGTCCTCAGGCATCCATGTGACCTCTCTGAGCCTCCATGACCTCCTGGGAGGCTGGCTGAAGGAGGAGCAGGTCAAAGCCGCGAAGCCTCCGGAGTGAGTCAGGTAACTGCTGTGCTTGGATCTCGGCAGGTCGGGGACCAGATTCTGGAGGTGAATGGGCGGAGCTTTCTCAATATCCTGCATGATGAAGCAGTCAAGTTGCTCAAGTCCTCTCGACACCTCATCCTGACCGTGAAGGACGTGGGGAGGCTGCCGCATGCACGCACCACCGTGGATGAGACCAAATGGATCGCCAGTTCCCGGATCGGGGAGAGCACTGCGGGCTTGCCAGGGTCTGGCTCTGTTCATGCAGCTCGGGGACCCCAGGGCGCGTTCTGAGAGCCAGGCAGCTGCATTGCGCTAACACGGGTCCCTCCCGTCCATGGGCATGACCTTGGGCCTGTCCCTGGCTCTGTGGCCTCTTTCCAAATAGAAACCTGAGATGTACAGTTGGACCCCAGTCCTTTATTTGCTGTCAGGTGGATCACAACTCATTCTTGGGGGCCTAGGCGCTTCATCTGAAAACTGGAGCCATAACTCTGTCTCTACCCCAGCCCTGCCAATGCCGACCCCTAAGGTTAATTTGAGTGAGAGTCTTGGGCGTCATAAAACCTGGTACCACTGTTGCCAGGTGACCGTGTAGTTGCTGGTCATGTGCTGTGTCACCTCTAGTCTCCTTCCGATCTCAGCCTGGTGGCTGGTGGCTCGTGGCTCAGCCCCACCTCAGAGCATCTTCTTTCTCTCTCCTTCCCTCCCTTCCTTCCTGTCATCACAGTGTTATAAATTCTTGGACATTAGTTGCCAGCATTAAAAAAGACACCAGGTTTCCTGTACAAAACTGGATTTCTGGCTATTTCTTTAAAAAGGCAGGAAGTCTGGCTGCCTGGGCCTACATTTCTTCATGACACCATGGGCTGAGGTGGATGGAGTCCCCTGCAAGTGGTCCCTGAGGACCTTGGTGTGTCCACCCCATCCTCCCCAGGACTGGGTGACCTGGGGACAGAGCCTGCCTTCTCTCCCTGCTTTGAATGTTCCCCTAAGAGCTGCTGCTGCCAGCTGCAGAACTGGGAGCTCTTGGTCCCGTAGGTTTGGAACAAGGCAGGCGAGAGCCTTGCATGGTATTGGAATCGCTGTCCACCTTGTCGATGGGGAGGCTGGAAGCCACCCGTCTGCCCTGAGGCCCCCTCCGAGGCTTTCCTGGTTCGCTCACTTCATCTGCTCAGACCTGCACCTGAAGAACTTGTCTCTTCCCGCAGGTTTCCAGGGGATCTCACCACAGAGGGGGCAAACAAGGTAAGGAGCTCTTCATCTGTGGGGTGTCCTCAACTTCTTCCTGGCTCCCCAAGTGGGGAGCTGCAGGCCGGGCAGTTGAAAAGTAAGTGAGACCATAGCCCACACAAGCAAGGACGATGGAGACACTCTGCCAGGAAGAGAAGTTTATTAGGTACAGGAGCAGTGGTCGCCTCCAGGACAGAGAGCAACCTCGAGGGGAAGACGTCAGGGCCTTAAGTACATGGGTAACCACAGCAGGGGGAGTGGGTACGCGGGCCGGAGCAGCCGTTCCGGGAGGCATAACAGGTTCACCTGGGGGTGGAGCTGTGCAACACAGGAACACCGCTGGGCTCGGTGGTAAAATGCGCCTGTGTGTTTGTGGTTGATGCTGCTTTTGTGAGAAACCTGCGCGGGTGGATGGGCTGTACCCTTTAACTCCCTTCTCCTCGCACCCAGAAGCTCCGTGCCTCTTCAGCAGAGTATTGAGCATTTCAACTGGGCAGCCCCTGACCCTCAAGGACTCCTGTCAGGTTCCAGGCATCGCGCCCTCTCCAGGTCTGAGGGCAGCAAACAGAACTGACCAGGTCCCTGCCCCTATGGAGGTCACATCCCCTGAAAGAGACATCTAAAACCCAAGCACACCTCTCAGCAGATGCTGTACCTAGGTAGAAAAAATGCCTGGTGCCATCGAGATAAGGTGGTGGGGGCTGTGAGAGAGAGCATGAGAGAGGAGTCGGCACACATGGAAGGTCAGAAGGGCAGGGGAGGAGCGTGACCCAGGGCCCTGAGGGAGGGAGAGGGCTTGGTTTATTGGAGGAGCCTAAGAAAAGTGAGTTGGGGGAAGGGGGATGGGTGTAACATGACGGGAGGCAGGATGCTCAGATCTCATGGGCTATGTGGGCCACCAGAAGAGGTCTGGCTTCTCACCTGGGTAATGGATGCCATTAAAAGCCTTTTAAACAGGGGCAACACTGGGAGAGATGGATGTTTTTGCAAGAGCCTTTTAGCAGCAGGCCGGGGGTCACTGAATGGCGTCTTAGACTCAGCTGGTGATGGCGGAGGCAGTGGAGGGCAGGATGTGGGTGCGTGCAGATCTGAATCATAGTTTAGAAATACAGGTACTGATGTCATTCCCTGTTTGCCACGGGAGATGTCAAAACCCATGGAATAAATGAGATCCTGGGCTACAGTGCTGGCCTCTGAATGGATGCAGGGAAGCAGAAGTGACATAAAAGCACTGTATAGTCCCACGCGGTAACACACACCTATAGTCCCAGCACTCGGCTGAGGCAGGAGGACTGAAAGTTTGAGCCCAGTCTGAACAACTTAGCGAGATTCCATCTCAAAGTAAAAAATTTAAAAAGAGCTGGAGATGTAGCTCAGTGTGAAAGCCCTGGATTTAATCCTCAGGACCAATAAAAGCAAAGCAAAGAGCCCTGCGTGAGCACTTTGCAGCTAGAGGAGGCTAAATGCAGCAGGCATGCGGGCTCACCCCTGTGAAGAGACCCCTGGGTGCCTAGGGCCGTTCAGAAGCTGCTCCTCCCTCTGTGGCTGCCCCTGGTGTGGCCTGGGCCCTGACTCGGGATCAGCTCAGCATCCCCAGGCCTCTGTGTTCCTGTCTTTCAGCCGGGATTTTACAAGGGCCCAGCTGGCTCCCAGGTGACCCTGAGCAGCCTGGGGAACCAGACACGTGTGCTGCTGGAGGAGCAGGCCCGGCACGTGCTGAATGGGCAGGAGCGCGCCACCATGGCCTACTACTTGGACCAGTACCGCGGCGGCAGCATCTCTGTGGAGGCCCTCGCCACTGCCCTATTCGAGCTGCTCAACACCCACGCCAAGGTGACCTGTACTGAGCCCCAGGCGCCGGCCAACCCAAGCCCTGGGCAGCCGCTGAGAGCCACAGTGTCCCTACCCTCGGCCAGAATACACACCAAACCCCAGGGGACACAGACCAAGGCCTGTGATTGGCCCCAGTGCTGAGTGCACATTTTGAGTCACCTGAATTGCTTTTAAAAAGCAGCGCCCAGATGAATGCCTCAGCCGTTGGTCATTTTTACAAGCCCTGGGTGACCGTGCTGGTCGCTAGCTCCGAGACCCAGCTCTAGTGGAAGTCTGAGGAAGGAGGGCTTCGGGCCATCAGGAAGGTGCACATTTGGGAAGATTTGAGAGGAAACATGACGTGGAGATAAGCTAGACTTGGAGACGGGGAACGGTGCAGCCACACGTCACGGTGTCTTCAGGCCCTGACAGTCGTGCGCACATGTGGAGAAGGAGGAGGTGACCGGGGCAGGAGGCAGATGACGCTGGGCCCAGTGTCCAGGTGCAAGTGTTTGGGCTTTCTCTGAGGGGACTGGGGAGCCATAGTGGACTGACGAGTGAAGGTCCAGTTTGCGTGCAGGTGACTTGGGAGTTTGAGGGTTACCGGGCCTGCCTGTGGGAAGCGTCCCCTGCTGAGTGTCCTGCTTGTCCCCATCTCCAGTTCTCGCTGCTCTCTGAAGTGAGAGGCACCATCTCCCCGCAAGACCTGGACCGCTTTGACCACCTGGTGCTGAGGCGGGAGATCGAGTCCATGAAGGCAAGGCAGCCCCCAGGTCCCGGGGCCGGGGACACCTACTCCATGGTTTCCTACAGTGACACGGGCTCGTCCACCGGAAGCCACGGCACCTCCACCACTGTCAGCTCGGCCAGGGTGAGCTGCCTGTGCCCTGTCCCAGTCGGGTGTTGGATCCCAGCCCCACCCTTCCCAGTTCCCAACTGCGCCTGTCTGAGCTCCGTCTCTCCATCTGTAACCACCTAATAGTTATTGAGTTCCTACTGCATGTGAGGCAGGGATCAGCTAGTGTGCAGGGTGCGGGGTGCTAGACAAATACATAATTACGATCCCTGTGGGGGTCAAATGAGAGACACAGTGAAGTCTTTGGCATTAAAGTGTCAGACTGGGGCATCCCTCAGTCTCTGGCAGTGGTCACGGTATTCGGACTGTGAGTCTAGCTTTCCCCAAGAGGCCACCATCTAGTTCCTGGAGCCCTGAACCAGCTTGAATTTCCCACAGACTCACCAGCCCCCACACAGCCCCTGGTCCAGCCAGGGTGTGCTTCTTGCCCCTGGGAGGCTCAGAGCCAGATTCCCCTCAGGAGGCCTGTGCAGGGAAGGGGCAGGTGCAGAAGCCCCCTTATCCATCTGGTCATTGGTGTCCACAAGAGGGAGGGAGTTGGGTTGGAGGCCAGGAGCTGGCATAGTCCCATTCTTCCCTCCACACGTGCCATTCTTGCCTTTGGATATCCAGCTCCGCTATTCCGCAGAAGGGTAAGAGAAAGCAGTGCTTCCCCAGCACTGTGGCCCCCCTGAGCTGGGCTGGGCACTGCAACTAGGGAGCTCAGTACGGGAGACCTGCTCAGTAGGGTGCAGTGTGCCCAGGGTTGGGGACCCAGGTGGTCAGTGGGTGTAGGTGGGCCCGCACCCCCTTCTCTCTCACAGAAGCACCCCTCTCTCTCACACAAGCAACACAGAAGTGTAGGCTTTCCTTAGCTCAGGGCTCTTCTCCTGTACTCCTCTTTCTTATCCCTTGTCGCCTTCATCCCCAAAGGTCTTCGTCTCTTCTGGGATGACCCGGAAGCTGCCAGGCATCCCTCTAAGGCTCTGGGCAGGATCTAGTGGAGGCGGGTTCATGTTTCTGGAAGAGCAGATCACTTACGGGCAGGAAGAGGCCGCTCTGTCCCCTTCCTGATGCAAGTCTGGCTCTGAGCAGCACCTGGCTGCGGGCTGGGTGGTGAGTGGGCTCAGACTGCCAGCCTCTGCTGCTGGGCCCTTTGCCTCTGGGTTCAGCTCCGACTGAGATCAGCTTTGAAAATGTCCATGGGAAGCTTCAGGAGCCATGAGCCACTGTGCAGGCTGTGGTTCTGGCATGGTCCCTTTGGAGTCAGGAACCAGAGCTCCAGGGTGGAGGATGGAGGTGTCTCCTCTTCTGGGAGGCTGATCTGGGTTTAAGCCCTGGTCTCCCTGGACCTCAGTTTCCCCATGAATAAATGACTTGAGGTTCTGCTGGCTCTGGGTACAGCATCTCAGGACTCTAGGACAGGTCAAGCTGGAAGACAGAAGTGGACAGGGTGACCATTATGCCCAGAAAGATTTCTGTAGGGTCAGAAGCCCCCAGCCACAGCTCACCACTGGCTCACAGTGATCTGGTCCCATCCAGAGGTGTCTCCCTTTCCCAAAACACCTCCTCAGGCTGCCCTGGGCCCCCACTGTGGTGGGTGTGACCCTGCGCTGCCAGAAGGTCAATGCAAACGGGTGCACCCTAGGATGGCAAAGCTCAGGCCACAGAATAGTTTTGAGCAGGAAGATTTTGAAGGCAGATACTTATGCACGTTAGGTGAGCTCCAGGGCCAGGCTAGGTGGTTTCCAGAGAAATTCATGCAGTGGCGCCTCTTGGTGCCCCAGTTCCCTCCTGTCGAAAGGAGTCGTGACACCATGTCCCCCAGCTTCTTGGGAAGTGAGACGATGCCCATGGCCTGGGAAAGGAGTCTGCCAGCGGCTGTGTTCTGGGGGTGCCCCTCCTGCCCCAGGGCAGGGAAGCCTTGGCTCTTTCTGACCCACCCCCTGCTTCCTGGGGAAAACACTTGGAGCTTCACACGCAGGGTCTGGATGACTCTTGTAGGCTCTGAAAAGGATGGGATGAGGGATGGCCTCTCCCCTTGTGACCTTCAGCCCAGCTGGGTACCAGACTGGATTCTCTGCCCACACAGGGCACGGCCTCCCTGAAGTCCCAGCTTCTTCAGCCCCTTGTCTCACAGAAGGGGCACCCTAGGAAGCCCCACCTCTCAGGAGCACAGCTGACCTTGGGCATGGCATCCCCTTCTCCCAGCCTGTTTGGACCCTTCCCTTGTCCTCTCCCTCCTTCAGTGCTGCCCAGAGCAGTCAATGAAGTCCTTGAAGAAGGAGTGGGAGCCCCCCCATTGGTTTTGCACGTGCATGTGTGTGTGTGTGTGTGTGTGCCACGAATTGTGTGTTTGGAGAGGGCTTGTTGCCGTGGCCACTTCATTCCCTCATATTTATTTGATGTATTTTTCTTTTTGCCTTTTGCTCACCCCCACCACCACCCCAGGAGCGGCTGCTGTGGCTTATAGACCTGATGGAGGTACCGTCCCTTCTGCAGGGTGGGGACTGTATGTGTGCAGGGGTCCCTTAGCCGGGCAGAGTCTGGGGGTGTCATCCTCCCTGCCACACCTCACATCTGCACCTGTCCGTGGTGGGGCCTGGGGCTCCCTTCCTGGTGCTCACAGTCAGCCAGTTCATGAGGCGTCCTCAGGCTCTGGGGTGAGGAAGCCCACTGTTCACATCTCAGCCCTATTCCTTCCCTGCTGTGTGGTCTCAAGAAGTGGTTTCCCCTCTCTGAGCTCAGCTTTAGGATCTATAAAAGTGAGCAGATCGTTTCTGTGCCTTGCTGCTGAGAGACTTCTCAGCCTTTGCATGGACCACATTCTGTCAGTCGGGCCTGCTGTCCTTCCCTCTCTTATCTCCTGTGTGCCCATCAGCCCAGATCAAAGATGCCACTTCCTCCTGGAAGTCTTCCCTGACCCTCTCAAGAGGCAACTCTCAGCCCTGGCTCCTCTAGGTCCAGGTTTCCAACTGCCGCAGCTTCTTATCTCAGTGCATTCCCATCTCTTTGGGGTGGTCCAGTTACCCTCTGGACCACCAGCTGCTCAGGGAAGCAGCCACGTCACATCTCCTGTCCTTCATGCCCAGCACAGGGCCTGGTGTCATAATGCTTTTCAGCTATCTCTTCCGTGGCTCTCCGAGGAGCTACAGGCAGCCAATACTGCTGTGGTTCCAATTTTACAGAGAAGGAAATGAGAGATCAGGAAGGAGAAGCAACTTCACTCAGGTCACACAGCAAACGAGAGGTGGAGCCGAGATTGGGAACCAATCCTGGTGGCCTCTGAGTGGTGCTGTGAGCCTTGCTGTCTGCTGTGGTTTTCCCTTGCCTGGGATCACCTAGCCATCCGTTTGTCTGTCTCTGTCCTGTCTCCTCCTTTCCACCTCCTTTTCCTTCTATTCTGTTGTGAATGAGTCCCGGCCATGTGCTAGGTACCGGGGAATGGAGAGCAACAAGCAAGATGGAATTCAGAAGGGAGCAGGAGTGGTAGGCAAGAGAGTCTCCAAGAACGTGGTCAGTGATGGCCTCTGCAGGCACCAGCTCCTCCTGCGCCTGGGCAGTGGCCCCCATGTCACCTGAGACCCCCACAACTGTCACACACACACCCTGTACTCCCAGGCCACCTGCTCATGGGGCCACAGGGCTGGTGCCCCCTCCACCTGGAAGCCCTCCTGCAGCTCACCTGGTCCTGGTCTGCTCTGTCCTGCAGCACAGTATATACCTCAAGAAAGCCCCCCACATTGCCTCAGTCTCCCCGTCTGCATGACCAAAGCAGGCCTCCAGGATTCCTTCAATTTCAAGTCTTCTTTGTGTTGAAAGGTGCTGGAAAATATTTAGGGTGGCACAGCAAGGAATGGCAGCCGTGCCCCATGATCTCTGCACATGTGAACCAGGGCTGCAGCATACCTCCAGGGCAGAAATGACACTCACTGCCCACTGAAAGCCAGATGCTGACCTGCAGCCCCACTGTGTGTGCCTGAGCTTAGTCTGCAGGAATGCAGAGTAACAAACAGCCCCAAATCTCGGCAGATCACAGCCGAACGTGTGGCTTTCTGACAGCCCAAGCCCCCTTCTTCTGAGCTCACTCATGTTTCCTGTCTTCGCTAAAGCACCCATCACCTTTTTCACCTTCTACATCAGTTTCTCTCTGCACCATTCAGGGAGAGCCTGTGGGGTGCAGGAGGAAGTGTCTATTTCCTGTCTGCATCCTCCGTGCCAGCCCAGCGCCTGGCACCCAGAGGAGCCCAGGAAATGTAGAAGAGAAACTAAACTGCAGCCACACCCCCAGGCACCTGCAGGATTATCTTATCAACATTCCCTGCTTGCGTCAGAGAACATGCCCTTTGCTCTGGCATTCAGACGCACAGGCGGCACCGGGCACCAGCTCCCAGTGACCCAGATGCCCAGACATTGCCCCAGATGGAAACGGTTTCCATTCAGCCCCTGTTCCCTGGGCCCTGTTTTGTGGTGATCAGTCCCAGGTTCAGTGCAACTCACTCTACAGCCGTGTGCCCCAAACACAGAGGCAGTTGATCAAAGGAAACCAGGTGCCCCCACAGACAGACTGTGCTTGCTTCCTATTTGTCTGAAAGTCAGCCTTGAGCATTTTTAGTTGCCTGCAAGCAATCTCATTTACTCCCATAAAGATGTTGGCCAGGAAAGCAGAGTGAGAAAGGGCTGCAGGCGATTCTGGAATTCTTCATCTAGTACAAACGGTCTGTGACAGAGGGGCTTCACCACATGGGCTTTGGAGTTCAGCTGCCTGGGTTTGGCTCTCTGGGCTAGTAGTGGGGTCACCTTGGGCAGCTGACTTGAGCCTTCTGAGCCTCAGTTTCTGCATCTGTGCATAGGCCGGGGAGACCAGTTGTCTGTGGGCTTGTTTGGTGCAAGCAGGTGGGTGTGCAGGTTGGACTGTGTACAATAGTGTAGCTCGGCTAAAGCTGGGGAGGACCTCTGCAGAGGGCTGTAGAGGAAAGGGAGTCCACAGAGCAGCTAGGACCAGCCCTGGTGTTGACCTCTGGCTTTTCCACCTGGACTCCAGAGGTTGTGCATGCCACATCTTGCCCTCTGGAGAGCTCAGAGTCCTCCCCTCCTCCTGCGCCCTGCAGGAAAGGAGAAGGGTATGTGAGGGGTCAGACTGCATCAGCCTCCTCACCTGTGGCCTGGGTACATCGAGGGTGCAGAAGCTCATCACAGTTGCTCTCCGCAGAGGCAGCAAGCAGGCTTCCAGAGGGCCTTCCCACTGTGGTCCAGCCTGCTTAATGCAGGGTGGAATCCATCCGTCCATCCAGTCATTCATTTGTTCATTGGAGCATGTGTTGGGCGTGTCCCTGCCGGGCTCCAGCCCGACTGCTGCGGTTTAGCATGTCCAGGGGAGTAGGCCATCTCCAATAAAGTAGTCCATGGAATTCACTTCAACGCTGCAACTGAAGGATGGGGAATGGAGGAGGCTGGGGCATCAGGGGAGAACGAGCAGGCTCAGATCCAAAGCAGCAATGCAGTGAGACAGTGCAGGAGCCAGACTGGAGCTGGGGGCCCCAAAGCCACTGGAAGGGGTGAAGGAGGTCCCTAGGGTCACAGCATCGGGAGTGATGGACGACAGGTGAGGGGAAGGGAGGCGCCTGAGCGTAAGCCTAACATGGCGAGACACCAAGCAGAGGGTTTGGTACAAAATGCCATCCTGTTTACCCTGTGTGTGCGGTGGGGCCGTGAGTGAGGACAGAGTGACCAGAGGGAATGTTTTCCGGGCCCACAGGTGCTCATCAGGTAAGCCAACCGTACCCACCATGCCAGGAAGCTGCCAAGTGCCCTGAAGGGGCCACTGCGAGGCTGGCATGTGGCCCCCCTTGAGTAGAGAAGCCCATTCTATCCCAAGGGAGCTCAACACCCACCTCCCACACCTGCAGAAATGCATTTCTTCAGAGCCATTCAGGCGCCCTGGGGTGACTGTGATTCTTCTTAGCCACAGTCTGGATGGGACGGTTCACCCCACCTTGCGCTTTGCTTGATCTCCAGAGGGTTACATAGCGCCTGCCTCCCACCGTGAGGACCTGGGTGCTGGAGACATTTCCATCAGACAGAGCCTCTGGGCGCTGGGGGGCCCTGGGGCTTCTCCTTGGGAGACACTTTTGTCTATTTAAAGATAGAATGCATGGGACAATCAAGGTAGCAACTACATGATGAAACCTTATTTTCAGACTATGGAGGCGCACAGTAAAACTAGCTGCTTTCTTTATTACCATGCCCAGTGACAAAGTTGAGCCCCAGGTCAGTAGCCACTGTCACTGCGAATCATGACATCTGCAGTGACTGGGATGTGAGAGGAGAGGTCAGTGATTTCTCGGGGGCAGTGACTGATCTGCCGAGGCAGTTCATGATCATGAAAGTGAACTGTTGTCCCCTGGCCTGGCTCTCAGGTCCCTGCGTGACCTCCTGGAACCTCATTTCTCACACTTGTCCTAAGGGTTCTTCCAGCCCTGACCTGCTGGAGATTCGGGATCCTGCTCTCTTTCCCTGGGGAGGGTAAGGGAGGGGCAGCTTTCTGCTTAGCAGAAGTGAGCAAAGCCTGGCTAACAGTGTCACCTCACCTGTGATGCCCAGGACATGACTTCTTCCCACCATGCACCTGCCTCGGGCTCCCCATCCCATCCCATCCCTGGGGGCTTCATGCAGAAATTTCCAGAGTGACAAGAGGATAAATAAAAGCCAGGTGCTACTGGTATTGGGCTGTTCTCACGGGGTTCAACCATGCCAGGTGGACCCCGGCTCCCTGCTGTAGGGGTCCTTTGTCGCCCAGTCCACTCCCTGGCCTTGCCCTGCACCCTCCAGACACCCACTCCAGTGGCAGGAGAGGTTGGGGGTCTGATGCCCCCAGAATGCCAGGCTTCCTGGCTCTCCCTGGTCACGTCACTGTCCTCCTATTACTTCTGGGGTGACACGCTCCTCCTCCCACGCGTCCCCTTACTTTTCTCCTCTTTGCTTCCTGTTCCCTCCTTTGCGCTCCTGTCTCTTCAGAATCCTTCTGTTCCTTCTCCCTGCTCTCCATCCCTTTTCTGTCCCTTTGTCAGCAGCCCCTTTTGGGCAGAAGTCTGGGCCCTGGTGACCTTCGGGCAGCTTTTGTGACTCAGTGTCTCAGTTTCTGCACGTACAGGCCGGGAGGCTGGTCTCAGGTGCATTTTGGGGAAGGAGTGGGGAGTGCGTTCGCCTGACAGGAGAGTAATGAAGCCCAGAGAACAAAGAGCTGAAAATAGCCCTTTACGTAAGTGTCTTCGGTCCGGGAGAGGGAGGCCCCAGGAGCCGGGGAGCAGAAGGGCCTCCTCTTGCTGAGGTGGCCCTGGGCGCCCTCCAAGCCTTACCTGTGTGTTTCCAGAATCCCCTGCTGTTCATTTCACTTTGTCTCCTCTCAGTGGCCCCGAACCAGATTTTTGTGAATCTGGGTCCCCACTGGGCTGACTCAGACTACAGAAATGGAGTTCTTCACTCCCACAGGAAAGGAGTGTCCCGGAGGCCCCCTTCAGCTTGAGGGAAGAGAAGGAGACGATGGCAGCAGGTCTTGAAGGCATCACGGCCCTGTGGGAACCAGGTTTTCTGTCTGGGATACTGAGTCAGGCCTTGAATAGGGCTTGGTGTCCTGCCCTGTCCTTGCTGTGCGACCTTGGGCTGGTGACCTTCCGTCTCTGAGCCTCAGTCACCCCAGCTCTACAGTGAGCAAAAGTCCCACCTGGGAGGATCCCTTGAATCCCCAGGGGTTGCCAGAAGGTGGCCAGGACAGACAGACCTGTGCTCCGACCTTGAGCCTTCTCGAGAAACGTGCCTTCGAGCAGTTCTGCTGACACGTTCCCCCGGGCTCAAAGCCCGCCGCCGTCTGCAGCTATTTTGGTTGCACAAAGATCAGGCTCCTGAGGGCCTGGATGGGCAGATGGAGTCTGGTGGGGCTGGGCTCTGGCCGTCTGCTTGCTCCACTTCAGGCTCCATATTCGTTCCCAGCCTCCCAGCCCCACCTTCTGTCTTTGCTCCGGGGTGCCACCATTGGCAGGGAGAGGCTGAGGCCAAGGCCAGCAAGGCTGCGTCCTTACTCGTGCCGGAGACCCTCCCGCTCTGGGATTTCTGAGCACCATCTAGTGCCGGGGTGGGGCAGGTCTGGGTAGGGCAGGATGGGCTTTGGTGTGACCGTGACCTGGCTTAGGAACCTGATCAGCTATAGAATGGCTGTGTGACTTTGGGCCAGTCATTTCCTTTTGTGAGTGTTCTCAGTAGCAGATGTGATGGGAGACTCAGGCTCTGCTCTTGGGTGATTGGGGGTCCCTGAGATGTTATAGGTGGAACTCCCAACTTGGGCCTCCAGAGTTTGTGGCTCTGTAATGTGCTTTCCAGGAGAAAGTCACACCCTCCCTGAGCTTTCTTGCTAAGTCTCACTGCCCAGGAAGTGCTTGCTGAGTGACTAACAAATGCTCAAAGCTCCTACAGCAGCAGAGCAGGGCAGAACCCCTGTCGGGCTCCAAAGCCTCAAATTGTCATCTGAGCCTCCCCTGAGGGCCACCTGCAGGGTGAATCCCTGGAGCAGGTGGCAGCTACACCTGAGTGTGGCAGCGACTCCTCTTGTCCTTGCTGGAGACCCCTCTGAGGCCTCTCTGTGCCTCCTGTGGAAGCCAAGGCCATGGCTACTGGGTCTTGGGAAAGGCTTGCTGGAGCCACTAGGCTCCAACTCACCGGCTGGTCTAATCCACGGAGCAGCACACTATTGCTGGCTCAGGATGGGGTTAGGCGGAGGCAGATTTGCAAGGCTTCTGCTGAGTATGACACTTACCTTCCCATGTACATCACACCAGGCAAGAGCCAAGGGGGTGCTGACATGTCACCTGCACGAGGCAGATGCTACTGTTACCCTATTTCACAGATGGGGAGACTGAGGGTAGAGAGGTTCTGCAATTTGTCCACCCAGCTGGAAGTAGCAGAACTGTGTGTGATCTTAAAGAAACCTTGGAGGTAGCAAAGCCAGAGCTGGTGTCACCAATCAGGAGGGCCAGGAGTCTCGTTTGGGGGGGGGGGTTGTCACTGGCCCTGGTGGCCATGGAAACCTTTGCCTAAACAAAGTGAAGGAAGGAACCATAATTGGGGTGCAGGCAGAGAGAGCAGCAAGTGCAAAGTTCCTGCAGCAGGAAGGATCCCATTGTGCAGGAGAAATTATGCAAAAGGGTGCAGTTGAGGGTGTGAAGTATGGAATTTCCTCCAAGAAAGATGGAAAGGTCCCAGGGTCTTGGACTGAGGAGAGGCATTCGCTGAGTAGGTTTTCAGAATGCGTCTGGCTGCTGGCTGGAGCACGGAGACCATGAGGAAGAGACAGGAAAGTAGGGCAGGGGTGGAGGTGGGGTTGTGATTTTCCATGAGGTGGTTGGGTAGACTTCATCTGGCCACTGCCCATGAGGAGGACCTAAAAGATGAGTGTGCATAGCGTGCCTCTCGGGTTGGGAGGCAGAGGCAGCAACCAGTGGGCAGGAGGGGACAGAGCAAAGGGCATCTGCAAATGTGACCTCATCTCCATGGCAACCCACTGCCCTCAGGCTCAAGCCCGAGCCTTTCCATGCTTGACTCCTGTGGAGCTGCCAGCTGCCCGGAAGATTCTCTAACATCCTCCACCTCTCTTCTGCCGCAGCTGCGCTTTTTCTGTGTCTGAAACACCCATCCTGCCCTTCTCGTCCTGCTCACCTGCAAGATGCAGCTTTGAGCTGTACCTCCTCTTCCAGGAAGCCTTCCTGGACAGCCCCTCCCTAGGTATCAAATGCCACTTGGCCACACGATTTCCCTTCTGCCGTCTCTTCCTGACCTCTCTGTCTCCAAGCTCCTGAAGGCAGGGTGACACCTGAATTATGTCCCCAGCCCCTTCAGTTGGAAGCTTCAGAGACTGCTCAGTGTTGATGGCTCACCGGAGCCCTGAGTCAGATGACCGTGTTCCCCCATAGAAACAGGACCAGTAGGATATGCACAGCTACACAAAAGGCTTCCTGTGAGGACTGGCTCCCGCAGCTGTGTGGGCTGAGAAGTCCCATGATCCGCCAGCGGCAAGCAGAAGCCTAGGAGAGCTGGCGACATGGGTTCCAGGCCAAGTCCAAAAGCGGGAGACCAGGAGAGCTAACGTTGGAGTGATGTCTTAGTCACTTTCTCATGGCTGGGACTCAATACTTAACACCCAACACTTAATGGAGAAGAGGTTTATTTTGGCTCACAGTTTGTAGGGGTTTCAGGCCATAGTTGGCTGGCTCCAAGGTGGAGGGGCATGGTGGAGGAGAGCCGCTTACAGCATGGTGCGCAGGAAGCAGACAGAGAGTGAAAGGAGGTATGGGGAAGGGGTACAAACCCTTCCAGGCCAGGCCCCCCGTGATCTTCCTCTTCAGACCAGACCCCACTTCCTCACAGCAAGTCAGCTACGGGTACCCCCATAATCCAACCACTTCCCCAAAGCCCCGCCTGTGAGCACATAAACCATAACAAGAATGGAAGAAGGGCTAGGGTGTGGCTCAGTGGAGAGCACTTGATGAGCATGTTTGAAGCCCCAGTTTCCATTCCCAGCACTGCAAAAAGGAAAAAAAGCGACCCCCAAGAGCAGGAGGAGATGGCTGCCCCAGCACCGGAGAGCTCCACTTGCCCTTCTGCCGCCATTTTTTCCATGGGGCCTCATGGAGAGGCGATGCTTACCACATTGGGCAGGGTGATCTGTACTCAGCCTTCCCACTCAAATGCTTATCTCTTCCAGAAGAAACCCCACAGACACACCCAGAAGTGTTTTCCCAGCTCTCTGGACTGGTAAAGCCAGCATCAGTGGCAGAGGCTCACTGGCATCCTGGACTCTGGCAATGGAGAGAAATGGCTGCCTGAGCCCTCTCGAGAGCCCAGCTCAGAGAGGAGCTCTACTCGGCCTCTCAGAGATGACCTTTTGCAGGAGAAAGTCACTTGTGGGTGATTTGGGGGAGGTGGAAATGAACATTTTTGCAAAATAAGGCCCAATTCTATTTGACACCAACTCCTCAGGATTAAAGCCACTGGGATGAAGAGAGAGAAAGAGAGTTCCCTCTGCATTTCCCAGTTGCATGGCCCCCTTTTCACACCTCCTGGAGTTCTGTCCTCACAGTGGACAGGGAGTCCTGGGGTTGGGTATACATGAAATCTGTTCAGCACAGCACTGCAACACTCAAGGCTGGGTCCAAGAACACCTAGTCAAAGCCAAGATACCCCACCATCTCCAGGTACTTCAGGGGAGGTCTGAAAATGATCCAAAAATTCCAAAGAAGACTGACTTCTATGGGCAGAAGAGTTAGTTCTAACAGGTAAACTAAACGCCTGCAGGGCAGGGCGTGTCAAATGTTCCAAGGCCTCGCTGACGTGGGTGTACTGCCAGAGAGACTGGTTGTCTCCTCCTTGCTCAGCTTGCTTTCCTGTCTACTTCCAGAACACACTGGACCTGGAGGAAACCGGCGAGGCTGTGCAGGGCGGGGCCGGTGCCCTCCCCGACGTGTCCGTGGTAAGGCCCTGCTGGCCCCTGAGCTGTGCTCTGCGTGGGCATCTCAGACCCCCCACAGGCCTGCACACTGTGCCACACTGCCGTCTCCCACGGGGGCCTGGCTGGTTCACTCCTGGTGACTCAGCTGGGGCCAAGTGGGTCCTGACTTCTGGTGTCACCTAAACACTGCCGCAACAAGTCCAGACACTTGGGGGCTGCCAAGCGAACACCCCCTCGAGAGGCCACATGCCTGCACCGGATGTGGACACTAAATACAATGCCACATCCTGACCCTAGCGGCTTTCGAATGGTCTGGACTTGAGCTAGGATCGCCTGGGCTCAAATCCCACCTCTTCCACTGACTGCGGGATTTTGAGAAAATTTCTGAGCCAGTCTGTGCCTCTGTTTTCGCATCTGTAGTATGGGGAGGATAACGGTCTCCCTACCTCCTACGTTTGTGGTGACGGGTGATTTAACTGGTTGAAATAAAGCATTTAGTAGAGCACTCCTAAGGCTGTCAGAGCTGTGCAAGTGCCAGGGCCTGGGCTCAGCAGGGGAAAGAGAAATCACAGACTCCTCTGCTCCCCCTAGCATGTGCCTGCCTCACCTGGGCATCTTGCTGACCTGCCCTGCATGCAGCTTCTTCCTCCCCCACTGCCAGGAATGCTCTCCCCATGGCCCAGAGAGGTGCTGTGCCTTGCCCTGCTGTCCATTCCATCTCCCTCTAGCTCTCCCATCTCTAGCAACCCAGATAATCCTCTAAGAAGAAAAGCCACGGAAGTGGCCTTTTGGTGCACTCCGTTCTCTTCATCCTGCTTCTAATTAAGTCCTGTTGCCTGCGACAAGCCTGGCTGACGCCAGGAACTTCAATTCCCAAAGGGGACGGTGAGGTCCCCAGAGACGCGTTCCAAGATCCCAGCACTCCTCAGCTGCTGCCCTGCTCAGGAGAAGTTTTCCACCAGGCTGTTACATTATTCAGAGCAGCGTAGCCAGGAGCTGATAGAGCAGGGACCGAATTCCAGCCGGGCCTGGCACTGCGCAGTGCTCCGGCCTCCCCTCTGCAGCCGCCATGGGTTCTGACTCCTTCTACTCCTGTTGGGTCTTTTGGCAGGACGATGTCAGACCCCCCTCCGAGGGGCTGCCGAGCATCAGGCCACCGCCTCCCCTGCCACCTCTGGCCCAAGGCCACGACCACCCACTTGGCCAGTTGCGAAAGCCGGGGAAGGAGGACCCCCCAGCTCCCTCCTCTTCATCTTCCCACTCCGGCATCGTCTTCTCCGCGCCACAGAACCACAGCCCACCACGGGGCACTGCACCCACCCCGGGGCCTTCTGCTCGGGACTCGCTCTCCTGCCCCATCTATGCCTCTGTCTCACCTGCCAACCCTGGATCCAAGAGGCCCCTGGACGCTCAGCTGGCCCTGGTCAACCAGCACCCCATCGGGCCCTTCCCTCGGGTGCAGTCACCGCCACACCTGAAGAGCCCCTCCGCGGAGACCCCAGGGGCTGGGGGGGGCCTCCCTCCGCCCTCACCCTCTGAGCCCCCAGACCAGATGGGCACCAACCAGCACTTCGTCATGGTGGAGGTGCACCGCCCCGACAGCGAGCCTGACGTGAACGAAGTGCGGGCCCTGCCCCAGACGCGCAGTGAGTACGGCAGCCCGGCCTCTCGGGCAGTCTGCCTGCCGGCGCCCTGGTGAAGCGGGGGCCTGATGTGTGCCCCGGGGTCCGCCAGCCAGCCATCCCCCGGTCAGGGTCCAGTGTTTAAGTGGCTTGAGGCCTGCGGCTGCGTTTGATCCCGCTTCTGCCCTGACTAGCAGTGTCCCGGAGGAAGCTGCTGCAACTGTCTGAGCCATGGGTCACTGGGGGGTCTGGGGGTCCCCTTGAACTCCCTCAGTGCTGGTCCCTGTGTCCACTCACAGGGAAGGCAGGGGTGGCTTCCTTCCTGCCCCTTCTCCTAGGACCTTGCCCAGGGTGGATGCTGGGGCCCAGGTGGGCACGGGAGTTGTAGACTCTGCGACCCAGGAGGCTCCTGGCCTGGGACGGCAGTGGCCAAGTGCAGGCGGCTCCCCAAGCGGGGCCCACTGCCGAGGCACTGGAGGGGTCTGACCCGGTCTCCAGCTAGGCGGAGCCGGGCACATTGCATGCATGGGGTTCTACTGCCATCTTGTGGCTAGGGTGATACCTGGGCCAAGGAAGGGGCCCAGGCTTGTGCCAGGCAGCCATGGCCGGGGTGCAGAATGCAGTCCCCACGCTAGGGGAGTGGAAGGAGGGCGCTAGTATCCTCACCATTTTACAGGTGGAGAAACTAAGCTGTACTAAGTAGTGGCGGTATAGCCCGAGTCGGCTCTCCTGACCCTGTGCATTGGGTCTGTTGGTCTGTGTGCCGGCCTCTTAGAAAGGCGTCACCACTCCTGCATTGGAACAGGAGCACTGAGGCTCAGAGAGGCTATGCTACTGCCCACACTTGCACAGATGGTCCCAGGGACTTCACACACAACCCACCAGACTCCAGCGTGCACATTCCTAACCTGGGGTCTCTGACTCAGGGGCCAGGCAGCCTGGTCACCCAGACACCTGGAGGCCATGTGTCCAATGCTCAGCTCAGGCCAGGGGAGCCAGACAGAGGCATGGACCAGGTACCGCAGGCATTCCTTTTCTTTCCTAGGAAACTAGAAACTATTTTTTTAAGTAAAATTTCCTGATTTGAGTATACTCATCCATCACTGAAAAGGGCCAGCATTGCATGGATTTAAAAGACAGAGACAAGAGAGAGGCACCTGTAATCCCAGGCCTTGGGAGGCTGAGGCAGGAGGATGGGAAGTTCAAAGCCAGCCTGGGCTATCTAGTGAGGCCCTGTCTCAGAGTTAAACACACACACACACACACACACACACACGCACAGTCGGGAGTCTGGGCTTGCCCACTGATCGTTTTAATCACTATGCTAATGGCTGAGGACTGGGAGGCCAAGGTAGATGTCCTGGAAGCAGCGGCTGGGACAGGAGGAGGAGAGGGTGGCGAGCCATGTCTCTGCCTGCCCTCCAGCCCCTGGATTCCTTCATTCCTTCCCTCCCCTTCTGCCTGGAAAGTCCCCCAACATTCAGCCTCAGGCTCCATTGCCACCTCTAGGAAGCCCTCCCTGACTGTTCCTGTCCTCCTGTCCCCCAACCCTCAGCAGCCTCCACACTCTCCCAGCTCTCGGACAGTGGACAGACTCTAAGCGAGGACAGTGGCGTGGATGCCGGCGAGGTGGAGGCCAGTGCCCCAGGCCAAAGCAGACAGATGGCATCCACCAAGAGCAGGAGCAGTAAGGACCTGCCGAGGAGCGAGAGGACCGCAGAGGGGAGCAACAAACCGGTGAGGAGGGCAGGAAGGGAGGAGGTGCAGGGCTGGGAGGAAGACAGGGCCCAGGTGGAGACAGGTGGTGCTGGGGACCAGAGTGCAGCTGGGCGAGTGACCATGGCAGGGTGGGGTGAGCTCCCCACGGCTGGAGGGATTTCCGCATCCAAATGGGACTCTGCAGTAAGAATCTGGAGGCCTGTTTTAAGCCCCACCTTTGCCACCAACCCTGGATAAAGGAGGCTGGCCTGAGAATCTTTGTGTTCCCCTCATTCTACTATGGAGCAGTGGCCCAGACAGTCCGTGGGGTCAGACAGTACGTGAATTGAGTCTTTGTGGCCACACCAGGGGGCCTGGGGCAGCCCCTCCCCTCCCAAGCCTTAGGAGGTTTGTTGGGATTCAAGAGCTGAGGACACTTAGTGCTTGGCTTCGTCCCTGCCATGCTGGGGGCTCCTAGCACAGGCTGCAGCCTGAGCCCTCTTAGCTTGGGGACAGGTCATGGGCCAGCCCAGGTCCTCAGCCAGACCAGCTCCCTGAGAAGGCCTCACCCCACAGCCTGGACTCCTGGAGCCCACGTCCACCCTGGTCCGCGTGAAGAAGAGTGCAGCCACCCTGGGCATCGCCATTGAGGGTGGGGCCAACACACGCCAGCCACTGCCAAGGATCGTCACAATTCAGGTGAGTCCCCAGGGGTCCCTTGAACCATGTCACCCTTCCCCGAAAGTACATGAAGTCCCCTTGCTCAGCATGCCCAGCATTTTGCCACCCCAGAGGTGACACGGTATCCCAGGGCACCCTAGTGCTTGTCCCTTCCTTGTCCTGGCATTATCAAATCTCCCCGAAGAGTCTGGCTGCAGGGACAGGATGTGCCTTCTCCACCCTGGACCCCTAGACCAGAACTGGGAGGCTCACAGTGCCTTTACTCTGCACAGCTGCGGTTTTGACACCACGATGTGCCTGCCTAGCTGGCCATGTCCAACTGCCCATCAGGTGGCCAAAGCCAGGCCTTCCCACTGCTTGGTCACCCCAGGTGACCCTGTCTGTCTCTGCAGCGAGGAGGCTCAGCCCACAACTGTGGACAGCTCAAGGTGGGCCACGTGATCCTGGAAGTGAATGGGCTGACGCTCCGCGGCAAGGAGCACCGGGAGGCTGCCCGGATCATTGCCGAGGCCTTCAAGACCAAGGACCGTGACTACATCGACTTCCTGGTCACTGAGTTCAACGTGATGCTCTAGAGGCCGGGGCCGAGGGCCTCCCACCACTGTGTAGCTCCTGGCCCCCATCCTTCCCCTGCCCTGGCACTTTCAGGCTCTCTGAGGGGTCAGGGCTGGATGACCAGGGGAGCAGGAAGGCACCCCCTACTCTGTCCTGACCCACTGGACCAGAATTGGGAGGAAAAGAGAGCAGGGCGAGGCAAACAGGTTGGGTCGGAATCTATGTGCTCTGCTGGCCCCCAGCCAGGCAGGACCCCGCCTGGCCCCAGATACTTGAGCCTTTGCCTGCAGTGAGGTCACAGGAGAATCTGAGGACACAGCTTCCTGCTCGGGGGACATCCTGCAGGACCTTCAGTGCCACAAATAAGCATCGAGACGCCCCATTCCTACCCCAGCTCCTCCTGGCTCCTTATCCCGGTGGTATTTATTATTTATTTCCCTGCCCTGCACTGTGGGGACCCAAGCCCCAGCTTCCCGCCGCACCCCCCAGCCTATCCCAGAGGCCTTGCAGGCGACCACCAACGTTCATGTATTTATATACAGAGCTTATGACTTTAATTTTTCAATAAAGAAATCTGAACCAGGTTGGGGCTGTGTGGCCCGCCTGTGTGGCTGGGTTTTTGATTGCTGTGTGTGGAGGGTGGGGAGGGGTGGATGGGACAGATGCGGGGCACCCAGAGCATTACACCACCACCCTGGGACTCTGCACCCCACACTCAGTTGGGGATACACAGCCAAGTGGACAGGGGTGCTTGAGTCTCACCTGCGTCTCCGAGCACCTTATTTGAAGGTGTGAAGATGAAACACAGATGATGTCTTTAGACAAAACCATACAGGTCTGCTGTGGTGCAGAATGCATGTTTTAAAATGCAGGTCTCAGGTGGGCTCCCGGAAGTGATTCATTAAGTGCTTCTAGGGGAGGGGAAGAGCAGGCCAGGAAGGAGGAGGATCCAAAAGACGGCGCGATTTCAGGCAGAGTCCCCAGAGGACAGTGTCAGCCTCTGCCTGGGGACCTGGAGTGTAAGGAAGGCAAAGTTGTCTCCACTAAAGGGCAGGGCAGGGCTTGATGCCTGTGAGTCCCTGGGTGAGGCCGGTGGGGCGACCGTGGATTCCCAGGCTCCTTCATATCTAGCTGTCTCTGAAGCCAAAGCCAGTGGGTGCTGGAAGCAAACTCTTGGAGAGGGCAAGGTAGGAGAAGAAGATGGCCTGCTTATGGCCTCAGGGCCAGCCCCAGTGCCATTTCCTCTTATCCCCAGGGTCAGTCTGGTGGGGAAAGGGTTTGAGAAGTCCTGCTTTGCCCACCTCTGTGCCCAGGGCTCTGCCAGAGGTGGACAAGAGACGTGGGCTCCATGGTCTGGTACAAGATGGTGTTATTTTCCTATTCCCCTCCAGCCCACGAGGACTGCCCAGGGCCAGAGCCATGAATTCCCCAGAGGCAGCTGGTGTCCCTGAAGCCCCAGCCTTCTCAAGGGGCTGTGGCTCCTCCCTCCCCAGATTCTCAGGGTCCCAGTGCCGCAGGGACTCACCCCCTCCCTGCCACAGCGGGTATCCCCTGTGTGATCCTGGGCAAGTGATTTCACCTCAGGTCAAACTCTCCCCTGTAAAATGCATATGATAGGCTGAATAATAGGCTCCCCAAATAGCCAGATTCCCACTCCTACACTCTGTCAGTTACCTTGTGTGGCAAGAGAGAGCTGCAGATGTGAAGAAGCGAAAGTTCTGGAATGGAGATGATGCTAGATTCACTGCGCAGGCCCACTGGGCTCGCAGGACCCTTGTAAGAGACAGGCATTTGCTTGTAATCCTAGAACTCAGGGAGGCTGAGGCAGGAGGATTGAAAAAGTTTGAGTCCAGAAGGCCCAGCAAGGTCCTGTCTCCAAAATAAATAAATATTAAAGGGTTAAAGGTTTGGGCTCAGTACAAAGGCCTGGGTTCAGTCCCCACTATCCGCTATTCCCCCAAAAAAGGGAGGCAGAGAAAAATTTGTCACAGGAGAGGAAAATGGATGGTGCTGATGGAAGCAGTGATCGGGAGGTTGAAGATGGAGGAAGGGCTGGTCAGCCCCGGAATTCAGGTATTCACCAGAAGCTGTAAAAGGCCGGCAAAGGGCTATTAGGTCACCCTGAGGAAATGATTTCGGATGTGATCATGAAGACAGAAGATGCTGCCTGGATTGGGGAATGCTATACCTTTTTCCTTGCACTTCCATTCTGAAAGGGAGCTTTTGTCCTGTCGCTGCTGTGGTTGTCACTGACCCACACTATGACCTTGGGGCAGGTGTTAATGCTCCTATCTTGAATGCAACTATCTCTTCACTTGGCCCAGCCCCCAGGAGAAGGAAAGTCCCAGGGCCCCTGTCTGGACTGTGGAAGAGTAGGATGAGACTGACTTTCAGGGACTGCTACTTCTCGAAGTCCCAGCCGTGACTAGTGCTGTAGTCTGTAGGGTGTGCTGATCCCTTTCCAGTGCAATGTTAAACCCAAAAAATTCCTCTGGAAGTGGGTTTTGGAAGGTCAAGTCACAGCGAGGAGGGACAAGTTGGGATCTACAGCTGCCTGAGGCCTGGGCCCACCTTTTCCATAAATACCTGTCCTGGAGTCTTCAAGGGAACCAATATGGTGGGGTGGGGGTGTCCACCTTGGCCTTGAAATCTCTTTCCATAATATTAAAGTGGGGACGGGACAGTTGGAGAGTTTTGTCTGCTCCACCCTAGCTGGAGAACCCTGAGCAGAGAACTGAGCCTCAGTTTCCCTTCTGTCCCAGCATCTATCAGACAGGACTTGCCTGTTGCTCACGTCCAGGCTCTCTTTGATGGCAGTCTGAGCACACTGGCCATCCTGCCCGGACAGCTGCAGCCGGGGCTTCACAAAGGAGAAGGCAGGCAGAGGGCAAGTGTGGGGTTCCTGGGGCGTGGGTGAGTGCCAAGGAAATCACCTGGAGCCCCTGCTGCTTGGGAGAAAGTGGGGTGATGGATTAAGTGGCCAGGATGGTGACAGTATAAGTACAGAGAAGTAGCCAAAGCTCAGTGTCCTGGGGTCTCTATTGTTTCTGGGCTGTGTAACCTGGAGCAAGTCATCTAATCTCTCCGAGCCTCAGTTTGCCCATCTTTAAATGTGGAACGTAACATTGAGCTACTTTGTGGGACACTGTAAGAATTAGTTGAAATCCTACCCCCAACCTCACCCCCACCCCCACCAGAGTGAGCCTCTAGCCACTAGAAGCTGCAGCTGTCGCTGCCGCCAGCCAGGTGTGTTGGGAGTGAGGACCCAGCTGCCCAGGGGGCAGGAGAGCTTCCTGCCAGGAGGAGAGAGACTTTACTGATGAGTACCTCGGGCAAGTCGCTTCCTGCCCAGCGCCTGCTGACTCGCCTGCGGAACAGGGCTGGTGGAAGTGCTTATTACATTAGTTCCATTGAGCAAACCCAGGAGGTAGGGGTTATGGTTGCTTTCAGTCACTGCTTGACCTTGGACAAGTTCTGGTCCTTCTCCGGTCTGGGTTTCCAGGCTTGTCTCAAGGAGATTAGGACTAGAACACAATCGGGGTGGGGGAGGAGGGTGATACTCTGCTAGGGCATAGGAAAGGATTGGAATCATCACACTTTAATCTTGGTGAGCCCGACATCTACCGAGTGCTCAAAACAAGGGCATGTTTCTGTTCCTAAGCCGTCCGTTTCGGTCGTAAAATTTTGTGATTTCTTCCTTATAGTGGCTCTGTGAGACCTCGCACAAATATGGTGCCCTCTGGGCCTCAGTCTCCCAACAGCGGTAGGACGGATCGCAGTGGGAAGACACAACCAGGCAGATTTGAGATTTTCAGTCCTGGAACCAGAGCCCGCTCTCAGGCTTCCGAGTCGCTGGGGGGCGGGGTGCAGCCGGCCGCCTCCCTACGATTGGTTGGGGTTTCCCGAGAACCCGCCCCGTAGGATCCACCCCGGCAGTCCAAGGCGGACCTCCACTATTATGCAAAGCAGCCGCCGCCCCGCCTCGCGCGCTGATTGGTGGCCTTTGTTTGCCATTCAACTTCAGGAAACCACCCGCAGGCCTTGGCCAGCAGGTGAGCCAAGGGGGGTCTAATGGGGAGGGGGCGCCCCGCGGGGGCTCAGCTTCTCGGAGCGCAGAATGGGGAGGGAGATGGGACAGCCCCGCTGGGCTCCTCTCCCCAGGGACAGCGCTGCTTTGCGTGTCTCCCACGTGGAGAGTCCCCGCGCACGGGTAGGGGACAGATTGCGGCTCCGGGAACGGGAGGGAGCCCGGAACCTGCGATCAGGGCGCGAGTCCAGACCCCGCCAGCCGCGGGGTGCCCAGTCTCCTCCCACTCCCGGCCTCAGTCTCCACCTCCGCGTAATGGGGGCGTGGGCTCCTTTCTTCATTCCAGCTGGGGCCAGTCGCAGGGAAAGTAAGGGTCCCCGGGGAGCCGGGGGTGGTACTTGGCGGGGCCGCGGGCTGTGTTTGGACGGGAGGCGTGGCGCCCGTTGCTGCGGTGACTGGGGAGGTGGGACTTTTTTGGTGCTGGGATTTGTGTGCGGCTCGTTCACCCGGCAACAACCCGTGTAGCCCTGCAGCCCTGAGCCGCGCGCCCTCCCCGGACACCTAACGCAAGTTTCTTTTCCTCTTTTTTGGCAGCGGGGAGGGAGGTAGACAAAGACCAGCGTGGGGTGGGCAGTGGAAGGAACCGGAACGAGTTGCCAAAATGAGACCAGTCCCCTTTTGATACACAGAAGAGGCCCAGAGAGGCTGCGCGACTTACCCAAGGGCACGCCGCAGGGAGGCACAGAGCTGGTATCTCCCCAGCGTGACGGGGATGGCACTGGCAGAGACAGCAGTTGCTTGCTGTGTGACCTTGGGTGAGACTCTTGCAGGGCTCCTTAAGGCTTCAGTTGAAAGAAAATGACAGCTTGGAGCAGATCATTCTCTCTGTTTAAAAACCTTCTGCTTCTGAGTGAGACAGTTGGAAAGGAAAGTTGCTGATAACAATCCCCAGCTATTTTAGAACTGAGGGAGAAGCTGAGACAGGCTGCGGTGAAAAGCGACATTGTTTCTGTCCTCTAGAACAGGACAAGAAATGGGCTGACACTGAAGCACGAGGCGCTAAGGTTAGACGCATACAGGGACTTCCCAAAAGATTTCCTCAGATGCCCCCTCTGGAGTTAGTGGGTTTAAGTCTTGGCTGTTTTGTTAAGGAAACATATTAGTTGCCTATGCGTTTGAGAAGACATAAGTCTAGTTTGCTTACAAACGGTGGGCGGTTGGGAGCCTGTGATCTTTTGGGGACAGTCTGGGTTCATTCCCAGGGACCATCTCAGTTCTTCGGCAGGAGGGGGAAGGTGCCCACGCGGGGCCTTTGCCTCCCCAGGCCAGCTGGTTTGCATTTGCAGCATGTGATCATGGGGTGCCTCTTGCAAGGGAATTTCATCAGCTCCCACCTCTGGCAGGCTCCGAGAGTTCCCGGATTGGGGTTTCCAGAGACCCAGGAGCTGTGGGCTGTCATGCTGCAAAGGGGTTTTGGAAACTGGTGCCCCAGGACCCCAATGTGTGCCTGCGGGGGGCTGGCGGGGGGAGGGGAGAAGGAGTGTGACAAAGGCTCCATGCAGCCAGATTCATGCCAGGTCCTCCTTAAGTTTCCTTGGCACCCCAGAGGTGGGACCAATCTGGAGACAAGTGAGAAGCCTTGACCTGGCTTCAGGTCTGAGTGCCTCAGTTTTCCCGTCTGGCAAATGGGCATGGCAGTGCTAGATGACATCATAGAAAGCCTCTCAGCCTCATTCTAAATTTAGAGATGAGAAAGCAGAGGCCCAGAGAAAGAAAAGAATAACAGCAACGGTGATAATAATACCATGATAGTAAGAGCTGAGGTTTACTGAATGCTGCCTCCCAGCCCCTGGGCAGGGGTTTTACTGCAAGGCTTGAGGTCTAGGGCAGCAAGTCCTCTTGTCTGTTCTGTCACCTCTGTCTTTCCCCAGTTCCCAGCCCAGAGCCCTACTAGATTCCACCCCTTGGTTTCATGATGTTGCCATGAGATGGACATTATTGTTAGCACCATTTTACAGATGAGAAGCCTGAGGTTCAGAGAGATTGTGTCATTTGCCTGAAACCACACAGTTTTTCAGTGGACTTGCCCGGTCCTTACTTTGGGACACACAGGAGCGTGGGAGTTGACTGTACCCATCTCTCCCCAGAGTGTTCTTCAGTGACGTCACTCTGGTAGCTTGAAATTGGTTGTAGTTGAATATTTATACCTTGGGAGTCAGTAAATGCCCCAAGTTGGGGATTTGTCTAAGTCTTTTTCTCCTTTTTCTAAGAATCTCGTATGAAAAGCGTGGGAGATGAGGGCAACCTTGCTTCTACGGGGAGCCCAGACCCGAGAGTTCCTGGGAACCAATCAGAAAGGCCAAACCCTGTGGCGGCAGCATGGTTTGGGAAGGCACTAGGCTCACAGGCCACTGTGCAGCTTGTGTGGTGTGGCAGCCCTGACCTGGGGACCAGCTGGTAGGAGCCCAAGTTCCAAGCCAAAACATCCAATCCTTCACCTCCGGTGATGCGAGCTGTGAGACGGTCCTTACGCAGGCGAAAAGCCTGACAGAAAGAGGGTGAGCCCTGGGGCCAGGCCCACCAGGTGGAGGCGCATGGCAGCCCTGGGTCCTAGCTGGCCTGTGTGCTGAGCTGCCTTACTGGCCTGCAGCAGGCGAGCAGTGCGTCAGCCTCAGGCCGTAGGCGAGACTGTCGAGGTTCCAAAGCAAACTTCCAAGGTCTGACCTGCCAGCTGGGACCCAGGCCTCGCCGTTTAGACTCACCATCATCCTACATTCGGCCTGCGTCCCGCTTCAACTCTGTCTCCCCTGCCAGGTATCAGCCATGCTCCAGCTGGGATCTCAAGCAGAGCCTCTGCTCCCCTGGCTGTACCCACACCAGCCCCCCAGGTCCTTATTCACATCCCCCACTGAGCCCATTCTCAGGGAGGGGCCAAGATCAAGGCCAATGCAGGATGCTCCCCTGTCAGCCTCCTCGGGGTCCCAGGACCACAACTGAGGGCCGGGGACTGGGTAGAGGGTTCCAGGAGGCCTACCTGAGCTCCCAAAGTAAGGATTCGTTTGTGGGTGCAGACCCAGCTCTTCTGCTAAAGCATCGTGTGACTTCAGGCAGGTTGCATGACCTCTCTGAACCCTTACGCCTCTGTTAAATGCCGGGTTATTTATGAGGATCCAGTTTAACAGCACAAATCATGCTCCTCAGTGCTGACAGTGACCAAGGCTGGGTGCTGCTTGCTTCCTTTCCTTTGCATGATTTTCCCATTTTTACAACAGCTGTATGTGCAGCAAACAACATGTGGTACCAGAACTTACTATGAGGAGGCAGTAGGGGAGTCACAGAACGTGACGGATGTCAGAGCAGCAGAGGACCTCAGAGAGCATGGCCACTCTTCC
The DNA here is from genome assembly GCA_004363535.1 of Dasyprocta punctata. NCBI lineage: Eukaryota > Metazoa > Chordata > Mammalia > Rodentia > Dasyproctidae > Dasyprocta > Dasyprocta punctata. The sequence goes on from RJWM01011545.1 coordinate 38,029, forward strand.
TCCTGGTCACAGTGGGGACATCGAGGAGGAGCCTGCCCCATCTCACTAGAGAAGGAGGCACTGCACAGATGTGAGGTAGGGTGTGTATGTTTGTATGTTCAAATGGAAGAAAATAGCCATTTATGCTTATTTTTAAAGCAACTGTTCTCTGTAAAAAATATACACTAGGAAAAAGGGTAAACTGACTTGTAATTCTATCTAGTGATAATTATTGTAAACATTTTGGGGCATGTCTTTTTTTCTCTTTTCTTTCCTTCTCTATGTATTTTTATGTTTTTTTTAACTTTAATAGACTTTAACCTGATATGTATTGTTTTATAATGTGCTTATTCACTTTACATGTCATGATTTTAACACTATTTTTTTATTTTTCTGTAGCATGATTGTTACTAGCTGTATACTATTCCTTTGAGTAGAAATATCATAATTAATTTCTGTCTTCCCCTATTCTTGGGAACTGAGGTTATTCCCAACATTTTCACCTACTGTAATCTTCAGTTACAACATGATAAAAATTGTGCTTTCTGGATTTGGACAGCCTGATTCAAGCCCACCTATAAAATGTCTATCTCCTTGGCTTGGTATGAGGATTGAATACTGAGTACTAATCCATGGAAAGATATTTATGAAGTATTTAACACATAATAGGTGCTCAATAAAGTTTCACTTTTAGCAATACCTTCTGAGCACATGCACTTTTTAAAAAATCTGGCTTTTAAACCGGGCATGGTGGCACATGCTTTTAATCCCAGTACTCAAGAGGCTGAGGCAGGAGGATCATTGTGAGTTTGAGACCAGCCTGGGCTACAAAGTGAGTTCAAGTCCAGCCTGAACTGCCTAGTGAGACCTTGTCTCAAAAAATAGGGCCAGGGATTTAGCTCAGTGGCCTAAGCACCTGCCTGAGGTTGTAAGTTCAAAATAAATAAATAAAGAATAAAGAATAAAGAATTTGGCTTTTGGAAAAAAACATGAATTAGAGAGAAAGAGAGAGAGTGTGTGTGTTTCTCTGTAAGGCCACACCCTCCTCATAACCCATGGCTCAACTGGCTAAGGAAGGCCTTTTCACTCCCCTCCTTAACAGCTCAGGGTGGGTGGGGACACAGTTTCTTGCTGGGCCAATGGCCCCAGAACTGGCTTTGGGGTCGTAGGGAGATGGCAGCATTCCCTTGCCCTTGGGAGAGCTGGCTTCCTTTTCTGAGTTTGAGACACAGACAGAGCTTTGGCTGATACTGGGGAAACTCCAGAGCCAGGAAAATTATACTCGGTCCTGCAGGGAGCGGGTCCTATCAGCATTTCACTGAGGCCACGGCCATTACTGGCGGGCAGTTGCCGTGACAGCTGGGCACTAGGCCAAGAACTTTAGACACATTATCTCGTGTATCATCCCAAGAAGCCTGTCAAGTCAGTGTCACGCTCACTTTATAGAAAGGCATCTGAGGTTCAGAGAGGCTAAACAACCTGCCCAAGGCCACACAGCTTCCAAGGGTGATCATGGCATGGAGCTCTGTTCACCTATAAGGCCCGTGTGCCCTGCAGCTGTGCAGCAGCATGGCGGGACTGCCGTGTGGGAGTAGAGAACCCAGAAGGTTTTGTGTTACAGGATGATCTCTGAGAACCCTAGAGCTCACCTCAAGAGACTCCTGGGTTCCAGAGGTCTAAGAAGAGAAGACATTTGTCCCGGGTCCCCAGGCTGGGCCTTGAGTCTCCACATCCCAAGCCAGGTTTTCGTCCATTCTTGGCCCACTCCCGACATCCTAACCCTAACCCTGCCCCCGTCTCAGGCTCCCCTGGGTTTTAACCTCAGGGTAAACTCAGCAAGCCCAGGGTCGCTGAGAAGCCTAGTGACCTAAAACTGCCTCTCTGGGGCTCAGCACATGGTGTGGAGAGGTGATTGCAGGCCTGGCCCACCAGGTCCATGTGTGCTGGGCTGCACATGAGGCTTAAAGAGAGCCAGGCCCCCTTCTGGTCTGGAGATGGGGAAGGAAGAGGAGGCGGGGAAGGAGGGACGGTGGAGCAGGGGCAGGAGAGAGTGGCTGAGACCCTGAGGCTCAGGGGAAAATGGCTAGAGGCCTGCTGGGCCTTCTTGAGCCTCAGTTTGCCTGTCTACACTATAGAATAATACCTCTGTCTCACCCACTTCCCAAAGCCATTCTTAAACCTCTCTCTAGGGCTATGAAGCAGGAGAAAGACCTCTGGAAAACCCCAGCATTCTGAGAAACAGTGCATTGTTATGAAGTCAGTGAGCTTTATGGTACAGTTAGCTAGCTGGTCCTAGCTCTGCTCTGATTTTATCACACATAGGTATTAATGACCTCTGCAGGCTGCAGGGCATGAACCCAGCTGGATCCTTAAAATCTGGGTCCTTGGGTGTTTGAATCTCCACTGGTGCTCATCAGCTTTGTGACCCTGGGCAAATTGCCTGGGCACTAGGGGACTCTGTTTGCCCAACTGTATAATAGGTGCCTTACACCAGGCTCACTGGGTTGTTAGAGGGCTACAGGTCAGGCTGGGGCAACTAGATCAGTTTAGTGGATGAGCCCAGGTATACTTTTGGCATTTCTATTGTGTGGCAGCCTTTCCTGGGTGCAGAGGACATAGCAATGAGGGTCCTACCAGTAGAGCCAAGGGACCAATGTGGGTTAGATCATCATAGAATAAATCTGAATGGTGAGTCCCCAAAGAGGGTCCACCAGAGCCAGGTTTGCAGGTCACCTAGAAATAACAGGGAGATGTGGGGCTGGCGGCGAGGAGGAGCAGGATGCCTGTCCCAAGGCCTGCAAAGAGGCCCCAGATTCAGAAGCACTGGGGCACGGGAAGGAGGCTTAGGCAGCAGTCAGGTGGGAGTGGCATCTACTTGCCCAGGACAGGAGACAGCCACTCCCATGCTTTGAGCGTGGAGGGCCCAGTATGGAAGCATGTGCTTTGGACATGCCCACTGGTGCAGGATGGAGATGGGGTGAGGAGCTGAGAGCCCTCCTGGCAAGGCTGACGGGTAGCCAGAGTGACCATGCATTCTGGCTTTGAATTCACAGGAAAGATGTGGGCTTGGAGGGGGCGCTGGCAGGAGCTTAGCTTTGCATGTGTTGCTCTGGCTCCGTGAGCAGGGGCAGTGTCCCTGCATGCACAGGGCAGGGAGGAAGGGGGGCAAGGAGATGGCATGGAGTGCGGGAGGCTGCCCCTAGAAGGGGCGCCCTGGGGCTACGGGGCGTGGCCAGCAGCGGTAGCCACCTGGCATTGATGGCAGCACTGCCTGGGTTAATGACAGGGAGGGCGATGAGTGAGTGGCAGGATGTCAGGGGAGCCCACCCCCCACACAAAGGCCCACATGGTCACCAGAGCTGTCAGGGAGGGGCCTCATTAGAGTTTGGCTCTGCTCCATGGTAGAGCCCACCACCCAGATGCGCAGAAAGGCAGGGAGGCAGGAGATTAATGGGATGAGGGTGCCTGGCCTTGGGAAATTTCATTTGTTAATTCATTCATTCATTCAGTGAACACACACGTTACCCACAACCAACATGCCAAAGCAAGGTATTCAGATCCAGTGCTTGGAGCGGCCAGAGACACTTGTACCGAAGCCTTAGCTACAGAAGTAGTAATGAAACAGCAGGGTAAGCACTTTCCAGGACTTCTGTCCTGCACTTGGCAGGCTTTGCCTCCTGGAACCTTAAGCCCAGTCCTGCAGGGGACTGCTTTTCTTGTCCCCATTTCTCAGACGAGAAACTGAGGCTTAAAGAGGTGAAACCTCAAAGGCCCCCAAGCAGCAGAGAGGTAGGGGTGGAGCCCAAGCTCCCATGGGCCTGAAGGTTCCCCATGCTGTCCAACAGGCACTTCCAGACCTGGCCGCTCACCAGAGTCACTGGGAGGAGGGCTGCTCGCCAGTTCAGAGGGCCGTTCTTGTGCTCTTTATTCTTGTTTCCAGACTTTGAATTTCTGAGCCAAGGATGGGGTCACAGTTGGGAGCCAGGTGTCACCCCAGCCCCTGCCTCTCGCTCTGGGTGCTCGGCCTTGCTGGTGTCGGGACCCAGCAGCTCCCCCACCCCCAGGGGCCTCTGCACTTCCCTTTCAGAACGCTCAGTGCAGCCCTGCTTGCCGCTTGCCTGGGCCCCACCTTCCTTCCCGGCCCTTGCTTGTCGCCTCCTCACAGACACCTTCCTGGTCCTGAGCGTCTTCCCCAGCCCCTTACTCTCCATCCTGGGTCCTCTCCCCAGGCCTGGGTCCCAGCCGCCTGGGATGCCTGAGATTGCTGGTGCCAGAGACTGAGCCCTCTGGGCCGAGGGAGTGCTGGGCATCAGAGCCACCCAAGACTGCCTGGGACCGAGAGTGTCACTCCCTCCGCCCTGCTGTGTCCTGCACACCTCCCTCCCGGAAGTCACACCCGCGCTTTGTAACTGTCCATGTCTGCACTGGAGTAGAGACAAGACGTGACTCTCCTGTGCCCTGCTATGCCGTAGGAGTCTGGTGAGTGAATGATCCACTGAGGGCAACTTGGGAAAAAGTAGCTTGGCCCTCAGGCCTCATCTGTGCCTTGACCTCTGGGGAGCCCCGGGAGGGAATCTGCAATAGGAAAATCAATGGATTAGCCCATTCCTTACCTTCATGGTACCTGGAAAATTCCGCCTAGCAAGTAGACTCAGGGTAAGGACAGTGGCTGAGATGGCGTGAATCACTGCAGCCTCCCTGAGATGTGGGACGCATAGTGGTAGAAAGGACAGAGTCAGAGCCCGAAGGGTGAATACAAGCTCCCACTGTAGAGATAGGTGTGGAGGCCTCAGCAAGGGAGGGAGCCATGGCCAAGGTCACATGTGGTTGAAGGGGTCCTAGAGATGGGAGCCACAGAAGCTCCTGGGGTGGGTGCAGAGGGTGCAGCGGCCTCCTCCCAGCCTCAGCTTGCTGTGGGGCCTGGCCAAGCCTCTGGCCTTCTCTGGGCTCCAGTCTACCAGTCTGTACGCGGAGGATGGAGGGTGAGATCCAGAGTTTCCAGGAGCCCTCTCCTCCCCGCAAGGGGTTAAGCTCCTGGCTCCTGCGCTACACACGGCTCACCCCCTCCTTCTGACAAACACTTGTAGGAAATCAGGCTGGGCGCTTCCTGCGAGGAGGCAGCGCCTCAGCTGCTCAGGGGCGGGGAGAGGTGGGGAGCGATGCTGGTCTGTGAGCCGCAGCTCGGGCTGGCAGAGCTGCCTGGAGGCGGGCCAGGGCGCAATGGAGGCAGGGGGCTCCCCACGTCTGGAACAAAGACCTCACAGGCAGGTCCCTTGAGTCCTGGCCGGCAGGGCGCTGGTGGAGCCAGAGCGAGGTAAGGGAGCTGGGGACACAGGAGGAGGGCCAGCCGGGAGGCCGCCTTCCCTCGGACTGGATGGGCCAGTCACAGGCTCTCCGGACAGCCCAGCCCAGGCTGCCGGACCAGCCCGCCAGGAGCCAGGAAGTCACTGCTGCGCAGCTGTTACCACTTCTCTCCGGCTTAGGGGTGCCCCGTCCCCGGATGAGGGTGGATTTTAGGGGGATTTTGTCTAACCTCAGGATGCTAGATTACAGTTTCAGCTCTGATTCTGTCCTCTGGAGAACTTGGGTGAGCAATGGTCCCTCTCTGTCCCTAGGGTGCCCTTGGCTTGTGGAGAGTTAGTGTTGTGGTTGCTAAGGGGACTCAGACGTGCAGCGTGGGGACAGGTCGGGAGGAGCGGAGTCCCCACCCCCACCCCAAGAAGTGGCCCCTTCTGCCGCCTAAGCAGAGGAACAAGGAGCAGTGTTGGGGAGGGCGGGTCTGAGGACCAGCAGGCCGCGAGACCAGAGTCCACAACAACTTGGGCATCTTTTCTCTTTCTCCGGGGAGCAGGGGCACATTGACAGGGGTGGCTGGGGCTCTGGGTCAGCAGCTCTGGGCCCTGCCAGGGGGTCAGGGGCCAGGCCACTGGCCACTGAGTTCAACAGTCCAGGCTTTTTGCAGGGCCCTGCCACTTGATTGAGATGGGGGTGTTTCTTTCTCTTCTTCCTGCCCCTCAAGAGTCTGCCAGCCTCAGCATCTGAGTCACAGCACCTCAGCTTTGAATCCCTGGTCAGCATTTCCTGGCTGTGAAGTCTTGAGGCCCTGTGCCTCAGTCTCCTCACTTAGGAGTGGGGAGGGGTGCCCTGGACGGCCCTGGCTGGATGGGAAGGGGCTTCAGAGGCCACAGGGAGCAGATGTGGCTGTACTGGCAAGGGAACACCCTGAGGTCCAGGAAGGTCTGAGACACCGGACCATAAAGGGGAGGGTCCCGAACTTTGCCATGACTGTGGGTGCAGAGAAGCCCCCTCCTGGGCAGGGTGGCTGGGAGGAGTCGGGCTCACTCAGGAACTGAGAAAAGACCGCAGGGGTCCGCTCGACCCTTAGAGAGCAGCGGGGGTGATGTGAATTATGGGACCTTAGTCCCCATGCAGTTAGCTCCCCACTCACATGGCTGGAGCCTTCCCCATGGTGGACCTCGGGGCTGCGAAGGCCGCCTGGAGCCACACTGCCTTTGTCTGGCATGCGAGGAGCCCTTAGCTCTCCTTCAAGTTCATTTTATATTAGACCCCCAGCCTTGCCTATGCTGGTCCCTCTGCGTGGAATTCCCTTCTTTGCACTTCTCCCCCGAACCCACTTGGTTTCTTGGGCCCTCCCTAAGCTTGCTTGTGTTGTACCCCCCCGCCCCGCCATGTGGGATTTCGGAAAGCTTTTGTTCTTTTCTCTGTCCCTTGCATCTTGAGTGGTCGTAAGGGTTCTCCAAAACGTTAGTTTGCACCCCTCAGCATGTATCTTTGGTCCTCTGAAACGTGACCTCAGGAAAGAGGAGGGGCTCGGTCAACGAAGAACCTCAAGTTCATTTAGCACAGGCCCTACCTCCCCGCTGCCCCAGCAAGACCAAACCCCCTGCAGTAGCAAGGACAGCTGGAGTTTCCAGCATTGACATCAGGGACCGTGTCAGCCCAGCCACACGCTGTGAGTAGCAGTCGCTCCAGGGCAGGGACCTAGTCTCTGTCACAGCTCCATCCCAATCTGAGGTTGGCACTAATGTGTGTTTGTTGAGTGACTAACTGACTAGCCAGTCCTGAGCTCCGTGGTGCTGTGGGCTAGGCTCGCACGAAAGACAAAGGTCTTGCCTGGAACGACTCACAGATTCAGAGGCCTGGGGACATGATTGCCTGGAAAACTGCATCCAGTGACCTCAGTGCCTCCAACGTGCAGCGTCCCCTGGCTGCAGTGAGATTTCTGTGACTTCTGAGTCATCCCAGAAGACAGGATGTTCCTCTTTGTGCTCGCAGAGGCCTCTGTGATTGGGCAGGCTGCTCTGTGGCAGGGCTAGAAAAAGCCCTTTTAAAAGTCAGAAAACCACATGTTCCCCCCACCCCCACCCCCGGGCCCCTTCCGCAGTGGCGTTTCAGACAGAAAAGCAGAGGCTGCACCTTTAACCCTAGCACCTCCAATATCTGCCTCAGCGGCAAATCCAGGAGAAGGTCCCGAAGCTGCTAAGGACAGCTCTGCCTGAGGCTCTGGTTAAAATGCAAGTTCCTGGGCCTCATGGAAGGGCCCTGGGCTAGGCTCAGCCCCAAGCATTTGCATGCTGGGAAGTCTCAGCAGGCTCAGGCTGAAGATCACACCGAGCCAGGCGTTTCTAGGAGGGGGACTTGCAGAGGGCGTGGGGTGCAAGGACCAAAATATCTACATAGAAAGCTTCTATTATAGCTCTTAAAGTACTTACTTTTGGAAAATTTTTTTCTCTGCCCTGTGACTGAGCACAGGGTTTTGCGCAGGTTAGGTTACCACTCAACCACAGAGTTACACCCCCAGCCCTTTTTTTCATTTTATTTGAGACAGAGTCTTGATAATTGCCCAGGTTGGGCTTCAAATTGAGATCCTCCTGCCTCAGCCTCCCAAGTAGCTTTAATTGCAGGCCTCTGCCGTTCACTGTACCTGCCTTGGAAATATTCTAATACTCCTAGCACATTAGTACATGTATATATAGCTATAAGAAATATACACATACATGTATTATGTGAACCAATGTATTTTTACTGGTGGGTTGTGTGATTGAAAAAAAAAAAATAGATGAGTGTCCAGAGCAGGAGTGATGATTACATATCTTGACATTGATCCAGCAGTGATCTTGGCCAAGTCACTGTTCCCAGTTGAGCCTCAGGCTGTCATTTGAAGGCAAACTGAGAGAATGTCTAGCCAGGGCAGCAGAGTGGGGACGCATACAGGGGTAAGGAGTGTCATGAAGTGGGAGTAGCACTCAGGCAGTGTGGAGGAATCCAGGACTCTGCATTGCCAGGCAGAGAAGAGGACAGGATGGGAGGCAGGAGGCAGAGGAGAGGCCCTGAGCCCCAAGTCTGGAGCTGGGGTGCAGCCAGAGTGGGGAGTTACCATTGTCCCTACCCGCCCCCTGGGAAGCTGGCCTTTCCCGAGCTCCCCGTTCCCTGGGGAACTTGGTGCACAGAAATAGTTGCCTGCTGACTTATCCCAACTGTGCAAATCAAGGCTGCTGACCAGGATCCAAGAGCTCACGAGGCAGAAGGACAAACACAGACTGTCCGTCTGCAGAGGCCTTAGTTGTTCTCCGCTTGGCTCACACAGTGAGTGGGAAGGCTGACTTCCGCCCCCGACCTGCCTGGAGCCTGAGTGGCTCCCTCCCCACCGCCTGCCCTCTCTGGGCCTCAGTTTCCCACCTGCAGGAGAGGCCCCTGTGTGAGCCCCCACATAGACGGGCTGTGTGTGCTTCTTTGAATCCTCCATGGCCGGGAGCTCCTGGGGTGTGCTGTGCCCACGGCTTTGTCCGCTGTACATTTCCCAGCCTGGCATAGAGCTTGGCATAGAGGAAGCACTGGGAAAGTGTTGGAAACAGGAGGAGAGGCAGAGGCAAAGAGAGATGAGAGGGAGGAGAGAAGATGGGAGAAACATCAAAGGGGAGCCCTTCTCGGGCCACCTTTCCCTGCCACCAGAGTGCCTCCGAGCAGGTCGGTCTGCAGCCAGACTCCCCATTCTGCTTCCCTCTCCCAGAACAGCAGGGAGAAACTTCTGAGCTGCACCTAGGCTCTGGGTCTGAACAGGCCCAGAGCAGCCAGCCCGGGTCTGCTGTCTGCCATCCTGCACTGCCGGATGTCATTGTGTCGCGCCCCTGACCCCCACCACAGCCCTCCAGAAACCACTTGGGTGTCCAGGAAGGCACCTGGCAGGCACAGCCCCTCCTGCTTCTTCTGCCTTTGCGCTTGCTAGTTTCCTCCCAGATTTTTTTCTTTATTGGATCAAATTCACATAACACAGAGTTAACCACTTAAAAGGGACCGATCCCATGACATTTAGCACACTGTGTTGGATAGGCGCCCCTTCTATCCTTTCCAAGACATCCTTGTCCCCTTGTCTTCCACGCCTGTTACAGAGTTACGGACCTCCCTTCTCTCCCTCAGCCTCTGCTTTCCGTCTGTGGACTTGCCGAGGGTGGGCATTGCCTATGCGTGGAATCCTACGCTACGTGGCTTTCTGTGTCCGGCTTCTGTCGTTTAGCATGATGTGTTCAGCTTCATCTCTTTGTGGTGTGGGCCAGGGCTTCTTTCCTCTCATTTCCCCCTTTCATTCCTTTGCATGGCTGAGTAACATTACATTGCATGGAGACATCACAAATTGTTTATCCGTTCATCTATCAATGGACCCTTGAGCTCTTTTCTTCCTTTTGGCTGGACACATATGGACCTTTATTTCTTTGAGCACCTGTGTTCAATTATTTTGGGAACTAAAATGTTCTTACCATCCATCCCTTTACTCTCAACCTGAATTCTTACCCGGGGGAGGCCAGGGAAGGTTCTCAGAGGCAGTGGCTTCTTGGCTGTCTCCTTCCCTACCCTCCTGGGCCTGCGTTAGCTGGGCCTGGGTCTCCCCATCATTCCTTGCCTGGATTTGTAGTTGCTGGGTGTCTGTCTGTCACCTCCTCCCCAGGCTGTCACATCTCCTGTGAGCAGGGCCAAGCCCTGTACCCAGCACCCTTGCACACAGCTGGGTGCACAGAGACATCAGACACCTGCTGGTCACCGCGCTGGTCACGGGGCGCCTTATCCTGTTGTCCCAGGCAGTTTCATAAAACCCTGGACAGCAAGAGGAGTTGTCATCTCAGTTTCACTGGTAAAGCGGATGAAGGCGAAGTGACTCGTGACAGTCACACAGCTTCGGCAGGAGAGAGCCAGCAGCTGAACCAGGACCATTTGACTCCTGAGGCTCTGCTGGTAACTTCTTGCTCTGAATGAAGGCGGAGCATCCGGGATTAACGTTGTCTGTTGACCATGTCCCCAGCAGTCCACAGGCGGGATGGCTGACACTGAGAGGAGCCGCCCATGACTCTGGAGCAGCAGCAGCTCCGTCTCCTGAGGATGAAGTGGCCCAGGTGAACGCCAAGCCCCATGGCCAGCTCAGGGACGGAGGTGCGCTGGGCCGGGCCTGGCCTGGGGAAGGGACCCCGGCGGCGGCGACGCTGGGCCTGGGCCGAGGAGCAGAAAGATACAGATGGAAGCAGCACACGTGGCTGGGGCGATGCGCGGCCCTTCCTGGGCACCACCAGACCGGAGCTCCTAGAGGACTTCCGCCAGGCACAGCAGCTCGGGCCACCCCGGGAGTGGAACCCAGACCTGCGGGAGCTGGGAGGGTCTTCGGGAGAAGGTGAGGCTGACTCCCCATCCCTACACTGGTGTCCTGTCCCCTGAGCACCCCACCTTCCAGCAGAGTGAGGGCGCTGGGGGCATCCTTCCTTTTTAAAATTAAATTCTACTAAGTCTATCACAAAAGTTTTAATGATGTCAACTGTACAAATAATACTGTTCATGCAAAACCCCAGAAAATATAAGCAGAAGAGATAAAATGTAAGAATTACTTATTATTCTATCCCAGTAACCACTCTTTTCCATAGGTATAGATATGCAAATGTAATATGAATATGAATAGCATTCTGCACACGTCATTGTCACGTGCTCTTTTGTTAATAGACAGGAACATTTTCCCAGTTCTCCAAATACTCTTCCGAAAGTCACACCTAATGCCTGCCTGCGTATATCAATTATTGGCCCAGTCTACTAGTGCTGGAAAGATAGGTAGTTTCTAATTTTTGCTATTGTAAACAATGCAGAGATGGATGTCATTAACACATTGTTGCACACTTGATTTGGTAATAGCTTTGATAATTTGAATTCTTCCATTCAGGGATTATGCCCATTTTAAAGATTTTTTTTTTTTTAATTCCCATTTGGCAATGGGAATGTTAACATTCTGCGTTTTCTACAATTGGGCTCTATGCGTAGAACTTAGATCACCTTCCAGCTTTGCTAGGCAAATCCCCTCTGCCCTAGAATCTTGGTTTCCCCCATTGGGAAAGGGGAGTAGTAACTCCATTGAGAATAATAAGAGCTTGATGGGTAGGCACTATTGCTTTTAGATTATGAATGAAATGTCCCTGTTTCCAGACCCTGTGAAATAGCGGATCCCATGTGGATGGTAGAGAGGCCACTAGGCTGGCAGTGGATTGTCACATACCTCATGTCCTTAGAGCAGGACTTGCCCCAGCTGCCCCCTTGGAAGTGTTTCTGAGCTCTGCACCAGGGGCTGGGGACTGAGAGGCACTGGGGCACAGGGCAGAGGTATCTCTGGGGTCACACTGTATTCCCTGCTATGATGTAACAGCTGCTCCATGTGCTGTGTGCTTACTGTGTGCCCCACACAGGGCTGGGCATGGCCATGCCTTCTTGCCCTCCCCCTACACCATCCTGTCCAGGTAGGAGTTAGAGTAAGGACTGCCAGAGGTCAGTGACTTGCTCATGGCCCCAGGGAGGGGTCGGGGAGCTGGGGTGAACCAAGTGCTCTCTGATTCTTCACCCGACTGCAAGACCCCAGTGGTGGAGGCAGACTCACCTTCATGGCACCGGCTGGGTTCTAGGTCCAGGACTGCTCTGAACCACAGTGTAATTTTGGCAAGTTAGTTAATGTCTCTGCAAATGCTGTAGTGAACCAAACCAGTGGAAGTCCTCATCCTCCTGGAGTTTGTGGTATCATGGTATAGACAAACAGTAGTGAAATAATCAAGTGGACCACTGCCACAGTGACAAGTACTACAAAGTCGAGGTCTCTAGTCCCGGGAGAGTCTATTGAAGGGAGAATGTGACCTAGTCAGTGGGCTCCAAGGCCTTGCTGAGGTCAAGGTCGGGCTGGTGTCTGAAGGGCAGACAGGGGCTCACTGGATGCAGCTGGCAGAGGGAGACACTGAGGGGGACCACAGAGAGAGACTGACTCATGGAACTAATGGAGTCAGAGTGGCAGAGACTGTAGTACCATGGGAAAAGTCAGGCTTCTGACCTGGGAACAGCAGAAACATATTGTCGAGTTTCCAGGTGGAGGATGAAGGTGTGGACTGAAGAGATGGTCAGGTGGCTACTGCAGTAGTCCGGGCACAAGAAGACATTGGCTTGAGCACAGCTGGGTGGGGGGTCCTCAGAGCAATGAGAGAGTTTGAGAGCTCTATAAGGCTGTAAATGTGACATTGCCAGGTGACAGATTGGATTTGAGAGACTAGGGAGAGTGAGAGGACCAAGATGCTTCCCACACTTTCATCTTGCAGAATGGTATTGCCATTGGTTGAGATGGGAGACACTGGGCTTGACAAGATTTGAGGTTTGAGTTTGAAGGCTCTTTGAGACCACAGAAAAGGTATCTCCTAAGTATTTGACTATTCAAGGGCTCCTCGTGCTTCTTGCCATTGTCATGTGAGGAGGGAATGAAAACCAGAGTCGAGGTTACTTGGGGTAATGTTGCACAGTGAGTCCAGACCCGGTGCATGCTAAGAAATGAATGATCTGTCTTTCCAGAGATTGAAGCAGAGGATGTGGACAGCCCAGAAGATGTGGACAGTCCAGAAGGTTCCCCTCTGCCTCTCAGTTGGCCCCCCTGGCAGGACCATCAATCAGACATAACCGAAAAGGAGCCGGATGTGGCCCCCACAACTCCTGAGGTCGAGGAAGCTGGGGAGAGCTCCCCGAGGTTGGGATGTGAGGCTGGCCCCAGCCCAGAAGACAATGAAAACACGAGCCCTATGGATGTGGGGTGGGATCAGGCCAGAGGCTGGGTGGCCTCTAGCAAAGCAGCCAATGGAAACAAGCCTTCGGAACATTCGGAGGGCAACCCACCCGTGGAACTCAGCTTGGCCAGGTCCTGGAGCAGTGGGACAGTGAGCCTCAGCCACCCTAGTGACAGCCTTGATTCTATCTGGGAAGGAGAGACTGATGCCCCCCTGTCCTCTGCCCTGGCAGAAGTCCTGCCACGGAGCCCCAGCCCCCACCTCCTACACCCAGATGACAGAATTGGAGATGGTGTTGCCCAGGCGACACCTACAGAATTCCAAGGATCCTCTGCTCCGCCAGCCCAGAGCTCCCAGAGCAATGCAGGTAGATGGAGGACAGAGCCTACCAGCCTGCCCAGCTCACAGCTCAAGGACCAAACCTGGAAGTGGACAAAGACATCACCTAAGCCACTGCCCTCCCGATTCACTGGCTCCAGCAGCCCCCTGACTCCTCGGCCTAGGCCAGCCCAGAAGGATAGATCGCAGCCCAGGCAGGGGGATACTCTGGCTGGCCATTCCTCTTCTGATGCCCCCAAGTATGGCCGGGGGCGTCTGAACTACCCACTCCCTGATTTCTCCAAGGTGGGACCCCGGGTGAGGTTCCCCAAAGATGAGAGTTATCGACCCCCCAAGTCCAAGAGCCACAACAGGCAGCCTCAGAGCTCTGTTGGACCCCTGATCTTCAAGTCACCAGCCGAGATCGTGCGAGAGGTGCTGCTGAGTAGTGGAGAAGTGTCCCTGGCCAAGGACGCACACCCTGCCCATCCCATCACCAGGGTACCCCAGGAGTTTCGGACTCCTGAGCAAGCCACAGAGCTGGTCCATCAGCTCCAGGTGAGCGGGACTCCTGTCTCTGGGTGTGTTGACCTGGGGTGGAGACCGGCCCGGGTGGGAGGCCAGGAGCCCCCTGCTGGTGGCTGGAGGGAGGGTCTTGGGGAGCCAGGAGATAAACCCAAGACCTTTACTCAAAATAAGCGATGATTGGGCTCAGGTCTGTTTCCAGCTTCTATACAAAAATTCAAACATATGTAAGATAGAAGATAGTATACTGATCACCCACCCCGGTTCCTGGCCTCACCCACCTCCATTCTGAGCGGCCCCTGGCAGCCTCTCTGCTGTCTGCTGACCTCATTCCCTGGGCCCCCACTGAACTATTTTGAAGCAATATCTCAGGCGTCCCATCATTTTATATTTCAGTTTGTCTAATCATAAGGATCTTATGTCAAGCATAATCACAATAACATTGTCATCTCTAACTCCAGTTCTGTAGTGCTGTGTTATCAAATACCAGGTTAGCACTCAGATCTTGGCGTGTGTGTCTCATCAATGGTGTGTTCGCTCTGAATCAGCATCTGGATGGGGCTCCTCCATGCCACTTAGTTCCTGTGCCTTTTAAACTGCCCCTCTCCCTTTCTGTTGCTTTTGTTGTTTTAATGGTTTTGTTTTGGTTTGGTTTGCACTTCTTCTTTTTGATCTTTTTTAATCCTTTAATCTGTAAGTGCCTCCTCCTCTTACCTCTTCCTGTAACTAATTGCTGTGACCAGCTCTGCCCCCACAGAGACACCCCATCCTCTCTTCCCTCTCCCCAAGTAGATTTAGAGCAAGTACATCCTTGCTTGTGGCCATCTGCGTGTGTGACTCTTTCCCCCCTGGACCACAAGCTCCTGGGGGAGGCAGCAATGGCCACAGATATCACAGGGGGGCCCCTTGAGGAGGCACAGACCCTACAGAGCTGTTGGTTATGAACCACACAGCCCCTGATGCTCATTGCCCCAATCTAGCCTTCATTTGGGGCAACCAAACGGCAGTATTCTATGTCACTTCTCCTGCCTTAATTGCTACCAACCTTGCAATAAGTAAAATCTTCCCTTCTCACCTCTGTGGTTACCAAGATCTTTTTAATGACACATTTCTGGAGCACTGAGTGAGTTCACTCGCCTCCTTTCAAGGTGGCCAGGGCCATGTGTGTTTGCTGTTTGCCCGGAATGACTCATCTTGGTGAAACTCTTATAACGAGTGATTCTGAGATGAACCTGCTGAAGGGCTCTTATGTGAGTCACTTGCCAGCCATTAGAAAATATTTTTATCTGGTTGGTCCTCCCCCTCCCTTGCTTTGGTTTTTTGAGACAGTGCCTCACCATGTGTACTTCAGGCTGGCCTTGAACTCATTATGTAGCCCAGGCTGGCCTCAAATTCCTGGTGATCCTCCTGCTGTAGCCTCCTGAGTGCTGGGATTGTAGGCACGCACCTCCACGCCCAGTCGTTAAAAAATACTTTTAAAGCACAGGCCACATTAGCAGTAGGAACGGTGCAGCGAGAAGGGTGGATGTGGCTGGACCTCACAGGGCCAGCAGATAGGCAAGGAGTTTGAGCAGATAAGGAAGTACCCCGTCACGGTGTTCGTGCCTCAAGGTAAACCTGCCAGAAGTCGGGAGAGACTCCTGCCAGGACAGTAGAGGAGTTGCTCAGCTGCCTGACACTCTCCGCAATTCCCCTGAGAAACTCTTTCACTCTGAAGAAGCCAGAAGCCCCCAGGTAGGGGGTTTGTGGCAAGGGGCGTGTTGCAGGCCTGGCATGACCGCCTTGTTCGCTGCTCCCACAGGAGGACTACCACAAGCTCCTCACCAAGTATGCCGAGGCCGAGAACACCATCGACCAACTGCGCCTCGGGGCCAAGGTACTGGCTGGGCCGGGCCCCTCTGAAGGTAGCTTTTTTCCCTTAGTTCTAGGGAGAGGCCATTGCCTTCTGCATCTGTGGAGCCCCAGTCCTGTTCTACCATAGGGTCTCTCTCTGACCTTGGCTGGGTCTTGTCCTCTCTGGGCCCTGTTACCCTTACTTTGATGACCTGTGATATTTTGCAATGCTAGAACCTGGGGTGCCCAGGAGTTTCACCAGAGCTTTCTCCTTTCTCTGGGGTTAGACCACCAGGGCTCAACCCTGACTCCCACTGCTCACCAGGCGCGTGACTGTAAGGAGGTTACGGAGCCTCTGGGCCTGGAGGGAGTAGTGCAGAAGGTCTGCCCAGCCCCTGGTGCTGCTACCTGGGCATCTCCGCCTCTCTCCGGTGTCTCCCCCATCGCCTCTCCCCAACTGTGTGGTCAGAGGGTGGGCGGTCCATCTTGGAAGGAGGCTGCACAGGCCGCTCTTGGGACCTTCCTCTTTCTGGGTGAAGCAGGAAGTGGAACCTGTTGCAGCCCCTGCGGCTTCCTGCTTTCCCCTGGCCCCCTCCCCGCTCAGGCAGCTGTGGAGGAGGGGTGGTGGCTGAGGTCTGCCTTTCTTCTCACAGGGCCCTGCCACCCTCCTAGGCAGGCCCACCCCACCATACCCCAGGACCCTGCCAAGTGCCACTGTCAAGGTCTGGAGGCTTTTCCAGGGTCAGAACATGGAAGGAACCCTGTTCTGGGATCCTCCTGCCTCAGCCTCCCAGACAGCTGGGATTACAGGCCTGCACCACCCCTTGGAGGCCTGTTCTGGGACCAAGAATGCTCCCCTGTCCTCACACCTGCCACCCACTGGGCATATCTGTGAGAGCAGCTTCCTCAGACCTTCCCCCAGGAAGCCAGTGAGCTTGACTTCTCAAGATTTCTTCCATCTCTCCGAAGTGCCGAGCCAGAGCCAGGGGCAGAAGGATCCAGGGGAGAGTGAAGGCAGCAGAGGGGCCTAGCCGAGGCATCCTCCAGGAAAGCCTGGCTGTGGATTCCTCAGAGGTCAGAGGAAGAAAGAGCTGGGCGTCAAGCCCAAATCCTTCAACCCCATCTTACAGATTGAGAAACTGGGGCCCCAGCCAGGGTTGGGGCTTCTAAAGGGCAGGGAGCAGTCAGAGGTCAGCAGGGGTGGGTGGGGGCTGAGCATCTCCGTGCACACCCCTCCCTCCTCCTCCTGGCCCGGTGCACTGACCTGGTGCGTGGCCCGCCTCACCTGAGCGGGGAAGTCCCTAGCGTAAAGCCCTGTTGGTGCTGCTTTTGCACTGACGCGGGCACAGGCTGCGTGGATACCTCGGAGAGACCGGGTCTCCTCTCCTGCAGCTTCACAGCCCAAGGACTCCCCGTGGGCTCTGGGGGGCCCGGCTGGTACCCAGAGCCCAGCTGGCCTGTGAGGGGCTCACAATAGGGAGTGGGGAGAGCCAGCTCTCTTGCCTCCCTTCCTCAGCGGAGGGACAAAGGGACACACAGCTGCACGCAGGGCCATACTCTGCTGGTCCCATCTCACTGCCGCCACCCTGGGAGAGCAGAGGACAGGGCCCCAGATCGCACAGGAACTAGGGGAGCCAGGAGTCCTTGTTCTGCAGGCCCTGCCCTCTGCCCTGAAGGCAGCCAGACCAGGTCCCCTGACAGGAAGCCCACTCCTGAGATGCTCCTCAGATCGAGCAGCCCATGTGAACCGTTCCAGGGACTGCGGAGCCCCGTTGCCCTGCTTAGCTCCCACGGGAGGCCGGGCCCACCTGGGAGGGAGCCAGGCCCAAGATGGGGGTGCAGGGACAGGTAGGGACCACAGAAAGGAGACGTTGCCAAGCTGTTCGGAGGTGGCAGGCCCAGGCCACTGTTATCTTGTGGCGTCCCCTGCTCCTGCAGCTGCTGAGGCTGTCGGGTGGGGTTTGCTCCACCTCCTGCACTCCTGGGAGAGGTGAGGGTGGGACTGGACCCTCTGTGTGCTGACTGCACAGTGGACGCTCCTCCCAGGCCTGCGTCCATCCAGCCTGGCCCACTCTGGGAGACTTGCGTAAGGACAAGGCCCGCACAGTAATGAGAATGGCAGGAGGTGATGTTGGTTGGCTGCTTCTGAAGTGATTTGCAGCTGGGCACAGAGACATTAGGCAACTTGCCCAGGATCCCTCATCGCACAGGTACCAGAGCCCGAGCTGGTCTCTGTGCAGGCCTCTGGGCAGTTTATGGTGCTGTTTCCACATTCAGTACCCTGTTCTTCCATCTGAGCAACAGAGGGTTGCGGAAGGACTGAGGTGTAAAGAGGTTACCTCGGGAGGAATTAGGAGGAGTGACACAAGACCGCCGTTCCCCAAGTGTGTTCTGACCGCCCCACTTGGTCCAGAAGCCCCTGGAGGGGCTGGGACCGGGTTGCAGGAGGCTTCTGTGCTGCTTTGTGAGTGGAGGCTCTGCTCCCTTCTCGCTCCTCTTCCCCTCCTGCCCCATTCAGAATGCCCATTAGCATCTGAAAGGATGTAAGAAGCCCATCTGTGCGGAGAATACTCATTTGTTTAACCCAGTGTTTTCCTGCTCCTCCCTGCCCAGAATCCCCGAGGGAGCCAATCCAGCACGAGACCCCCTGGACACCCGGGGGTGGGTCCAGCTGTGTCCAGAGAGGGGCAGGCCTGAGCGGCTCAGCAGTGGCCACTCTCTGCCATCACCCCATTGCTCTGGACATTGGCCCAGGCCTTGGGCCTCTCTGCTTCAAACTCCTCTTTGATCCTAAAACAGAAGCGGGGGCCATTGCCCTCCGGAGTCCATCCCCACCTGCTGCCAGTTTCCCAGCCGCTGCCCAGGTGGGGCCTGGGGCAGAGAGGTGGGCCCTCCCCCGGGATTTGGGTCACCTTGGGCAGAGCAGGGCGCTGATAGGAAACCTCCCACAGGCGGGTCTGAGCAGATGGCCGGAGGGATTATTAAAATCCAGCTTTGTTCTCATCTGGTGAGGCTCAGCAGGAGGAGGAGGCGGCAGAGGGGCCAAGTCACACTTGGAGTAGATTCTTCTGCCAGAGCTGGGTCCTGAAGGAGAGTGGAGACAGGAGAGGGCACTCGCTGGGCACCCCAGAGTCCCTCAGCCAGCTCATTTTTTGCTGCCTGGTCCCAACCTTGGGGCGGCCGGGGGCAAACAGGATAACCTCCCTGACATCATAATGAGGCAGCAATGATGGTGATGATGGTAGTGTGGATGGCAGTGATGGTGATATAGTGATGACGGATATGTAATTAATGGTGATGGTGATCATGGGTAGAGTGGATGGCAGTGCTGGTGATACAGTGATAGGGATAGAAGTGATGCTGACGTTGGTGGCAGTGACAACGAACGTGAAGATGGTGGCTGTTAATTATTGGGCACTCACACCGTGCCCACAATGCTAACTGCGGGAGCTGCTCTAGGACTCAGGTGTGTGGAGGGAAGCCAGGCCCTGACTGTGGGCCCCACCACTAAGCCACGCCTGGCAAAGCCTACCAAGGGCCTGACAGAGCCCTTTCAGCTTTGTGGCAGCTCTGGTCTCCATTGCAGCACCTCGGCTCTGTTACTCTGGAGCAAAAGACAAGCAGGTGTGGCTGCGTCCAGTGACAGGTGCTCCTCACAGTCTCCCTGCCTCACTCCAGACTTCCCTCGCGCAAACCTGCAGCTCCCTCTGCCCATCCCGTCCTCCAGTGAGGGACAAACATAACTGGGGGACTCATTTGTTCACTTGGTGGCTCATTCATTCAGTCATTCATTGCTATTTATTATCAATATGATAATTCTTATTGGAAATATTTTATTTTTTATTAAGAAATAATAGTTATCATTTGCTATACAATAACATGGTTACATTATAACAAGTCCTGTAAATCACTTTTTTTTTTTTTTTTTTGGTCTTTTTGGGACAAGGTCTTGCTGTGCAGTTCAGGGTGGCCTTGAGCTCACTTTGTAGCCCAGGCTGGTCTCAATGTTGCAACAACCCTCCTGCCTCAGCCTCCCAAGTGCTGGGATTACAGGCATGTGCCACCACACCCGGTTTGTAAATCACAGTTGTGAATAGTGGAAAAACCTTATGCTTTGGGATCAAATAGAGAAATGTTGTAATCATAATCCAAACACTTATCAGCTGGAGACACTGATTCAGTGTCTTAACCTGTCTGAGTTTTAGTTTTCTCTTCTGAAAAATGAGGCTGATGGTCCCTACCCTGCCTCCCTTTCAAGATAGCCATAAAGAGAAAGCAAAAGGACATGGAAGCCCCTCACCTGACGCCAGGCGCCACCCAAGGGCTCCACTAAAGGCTGGGATCTGTTGCTAGGAGGAGTGGCCGCTGAGCTGCCGAGCCGGAGGCGTGATGAAGTCAGGCCGCCCTGACACGGCTCTGCCCGCCTCCCCCTCCCACAGATCCACCTGTACTCGGACCCGCCCCATCCCAGCCACAGCATCCACATGGGGACGCTGCCCCAGGGGACCAAGGTCTGGTCCTTCACCATCCCCCAGCCCCGCTCAGTGGAGTGGAGGCCCAGCCCTGCCAAGCAGCCCCAAGCCTCGGAGGCCGCGGGTGAGTCTGGGGAGGAAGTTCCTCCATCACTCTTCTCAGGGAAGATAGACCGCTGTCTGGGCCTTGTGACATGAAGAAGTCAAGCGGATAGGGAAAGGGCACCCTGCTGGGCCCTGACTCTGCCACTGGGCATCCTGGAGATGTTGGGCGTGGGGAGCGGTGACTGTGGCCGGGCCCTGCAGTCAGCGTGACACTTGCAGGGTGGTCTCACTTTAATCCCTGCACCGACCAGGTGAAGGGCACACTGTGGTCACCCTGTGACCATGAAGAGGCCAAAGCTGAAGGTCACACAAGGATGAAGGGGAAGGTTTGGGACCGGGTTCTGCCTGTTCCCGAGTTAGAGCCCATGGTACACTGGGAACCCCAAGACCCTCACAGCTCTGTTCCTCCCAGCTTGGGACCTGGTTCTCACCCATATGCGGGGGCAGCACCCTGCCCAGCCCAGTCCCTGGGGCCGTGTGAAGATGGCTGAGCTGTAACCTGAGCTGAGCCTTGAGGTCTGTCTGTCGGCCCTTGGAGGACTGTCCTTGTCCCTGTCATCTGTATCTTCTAGGGTGGCCGACAGCCCGAGGAGAGCTGAGCCCCTCCTCGCATCCCAACGTGCCCACCCCAGGGTGGCTTCCAGAGAGCCAGGGCATTGCCACCGTCCAGCCCTCCACAGAGTGGACCCAGGTGCTGGCTTCTCAGGCCAGCCGGCTCCTGGCCAAGGTGAGTACATCACTGCTTAGGGGCCGCACAACTCCTCTTCCTCCTCCTCCTCCTCTTCTTCCTCCTCCTTATCCTGCTCCTCCTTCTCCTTCTCCTCTTCTTCCTTGCCCTCCTCCTCCTCTTCCTCCTCCTCTTCCTCCTCCTGCTCCTCTTCCTCTTCCTTCTGCTCCTCCTCCTTTTCCTCCTCCTCCTCTGTGTCACCAGGACTAGCCCGAGCCCTCTTTCTCAGCCTTGCTTCCTGTTACAATCTCTCCAGGTGTATTTGAAGGCAGCTCTAAGTGACGCAAGGGAGCCTCCCCCAACCCTTTTCTCTTCAGGACAAATCAGCCCCTGTTCAAGTCCATTTCACCATAGAAATCACCTCTCAGTAGCCTCTCAGAGGGTCTTTATGTTGTCCTCAAACACTCCAACTTACTGAAGTTTTTGTAGGTCTCTGTAACTACAGACTTGGCCTTATTCCAAAAGTGCTT
>RJWM01011546.1:0-35000 GCA_004363535.1 Dasyprocta punctata
GCACTCTGCCACTAAGCTACACCTCCACCTCTTGTCCTAATTTAGACTGGTCTTGGTCATGCTGTATACTTGGGCAAACCAATTAATCTGCCTACACCTTTAAAAAAATGAAGAGAAAATATTATGCAGTCTTAACTCACAGAATGACTTGGTTTCTTAGGGGAGAGTCTAAAAATGGCTGTGGTTTTGAAGTGAGGCTGAGCGGCCTTGGGCTTGTCTACTATCTTTAAAACCCTTGGGTGAGGGAGTGGGCTTACAGCTACCTGTGTGAGACGGTGGCACTTCTCATGAGTGGAATCAATTCAAGTTAAAAACAGAAAAGCGTTTCCTAGACATTGAACTTGCCCAACCTCTCCTTATCACTTCTCTGACCACACAGGAAAGAAGACGACTTATTCGAGGCTCAGAACTCAGCCTGTGTTTCCCACAGAGCTCTGAGCAACTTTACTTTTAAGACCTAATTTGGAATAAAGGGGTTGACCAAAGGGTTATTTCTCAATTGTGGAGATATTTGAAAAAGGAATATAAACCACCTTCATTTGGTCATATATTTTAAGAAATATCTACAACTACAAGATGAGATTGGGGCTGCCCCAGACAATCTGAGATTAAGTGTGGGATAACTATGATCTCACCAGCATTTCCCCCGCCTCCCAGGAAGTCCCAATTCCATGAAGTTGACTCTACCCTGGCTCTAGGAGGGCAGCACACAGAACCAGGCCCATCCATGGGCCTGGCCTTAGGCACAGTGGCTGACCCAAATGACAGAAGCCAAGTCGAGCAAAGTGAAGTTCAGGGCTCTCATTTAGAAATGTGAGACAAAGGCATAGAGTGAGGAGCAGAACGATGCTGGCTGGCAGGTAGCTGTCCTGCAAACAAGTGGCCAACGAAAGGGATCAGTGCTGAGGAAATGTTAGGAAGCAAGGGGGGCCCTACTGCTAGTCAGACCCTCTGAAATAGATCATGCCAGAGACTGCTCTCAACAGAACTTTGGGGCCCTGTCAAGAAAAGAGAAACCACACTAGATATTTCCAAATACAGGCAATTTAGTGAAAGACTGTGTTGCACCATGAATTAGTCCTTTTTTTTTTCCTGTTACTATAATAAAATACCCAAAGCTGGATTCATTTCAAAGAGAAAATGTTTATATAACTCATAGGTTGGGAGATTGAAAACCAAAATAGCATAGCTCTGGTTCTGATAAGGGTCCCCTTGACTGCACTGTATCATGGTAGCTGGCATCGCAGCAGAGTATGAGTGAGAGGGAGCGATCACCTGGTGAGACAGGAGGCCAGGGAGTAAATCTTTTGGAGCAGCCCTCTCACAAGATCTACTCCGGGGTCCAAAGAGAATTACTTTAATCCTTTCTGGGGGCAGGGCCTCCAGTGAACTAATGACCCCCTACTAAGCACCACCCCTGAAAGGCCCCAACTTCACAACATCAGGGACCAAGATTCCACCACAGGAGCCTTTGGGGGACCCACTCAGACCCCACCCACACCGTGCCCACAGTGGACAGTCACAGTCTGGATGCCGAGGTAACTCAGAGACTGACAACTCCTAGGGCTGCAGGAAAACAGGGAGCAGTGATGACCAGAACTCAGAAGCTGGGAGGAGAGCTTCAGGGGGAAGCCGCAGAGTCTGCGCTCAGAGCACTGAAGAGTTCAAGGGTGCACGCACCCTGAGGTGGTGGCCAGGGGGTGGAACTGGGGGCTGAGGGGAGCTGCGAAGAGGAGGCACTGTCTGCTTCTGCTGGAGAGACACTCGTGGGACTGAGGGACAGAAAGGAAGTCCTCGACTGGCAGAACCTCGCAGGGAGCCAGCCGACCCGAGAGACTGAAGTGTGGCTTGCAGAGTGCCTGGCAATCATGGCAGAGCAGACGGAGAAGCTTAGAGATGAGAGGCAGGTGGTGAAGGGCAGGTGTACTGCCCTCGCCAGCTGAGTTGTGCTTTTCTTACATGCATCAAATACATTGATGATACATTTGATTATCAGACTTAACATAAGCTTATAGTTACAACTTTATCCCCTTTTTTCTTGGGCTACTACCTGGAAACCATTTGGTTATACCAAATGCTATAGTTGAGTTTTTTTTTTTTTTTTTTTTTTTTTTTTTGCGGCACCTGGGATTGAACTCACAACCTCGCGCCTGCCAGGGCAGGCGCTTAAGGCACTGAGCCAAACTCCCGGCCCTGGTTTTTTGAGGCAGGGTCGCACTATGTAGCTCAGGCTGGCCTTGCGCTCGCGTTGTAGCCCAAGCTGGCCTCGAACCCACAACGCTCCGCCTACCTCAGCCTCCCGAGTGCTGGGATTAAAGGCGTGCGCCACCACGCCCGGCTTATAGTTTAGTTTTTAAATCCCCAGTGGACTAACAAGGTGTTGACTTTCTAGTCTCTCGGGTAAGAGGGTTAGAGACAGGACCTCTAGGAGCCAGGTCCACTCCAAGCTGACTACTGCCATTTTGGAGAAGCTCTTAGGACATGGAGACTTTGGAGCCCCTTCCAAGAGGAGATCTGAGCCAATCACAGTGTTCCCGGTTCCCTTGGTGGAGATGGGTCTCAAGGCGGCCATGTGACCAAAATTCTAGTGGTGACTTCAGAGAAAGGCTTCCTTGACTAGAAAAAGAGACATAGAGAAAGGATGTTGCTCTGTGACTCCTGGACAGCACATCTGGGTATCATGATGGAAACAGATGCGGCACTGGAACCATGTCAAGCCATTACCCAAGGAACCCAGCCAAGAACCAAGACAGAAAAGATGAGTAGCCCGCAGATCCTCCATAATATTGTGAAGCTGAAGAACTAAGTGTCCTAGGAGCTACCACCCCTGGAGTTCCAGTTATGTGAGATGATGTATTCCCCCACTGCTGAAGCCAGTTGGGGCAGGCTTCTTATTTCTTCTACCCAAACATTTTTGTTAAATTCCCACCCTAAAAATAGGGGATAGGGTGCTCCCCTCAGGCAGGGCCCAGTCAGAAAGGTGGGACTGCTCCGTGGTGGTTCTGCATATAAACATGCAATCTGGGCTCTATTAAGGGGCTGTCTGTGATTTAGAGCTGGGTAAACCCTCTCCACAGGGCTCTTGCTGTCGTTTGAAGTCCATGGGGTGAGGAAAGGGAAGAGAAGAAGGAAGTCAAGTGGAAGGGAGAAAGGACAAGCTGAACACACAAGAATGGCCTGGAATCTGGGTCAATTCTCAGGCTGTGACCTCCAAGTCCCCAGGAGCTGGTACCCTTTGTCCTGAGATGTATAAGCCCTCATAGAAGCCGAAGGAGGATCTAGGCAAACGTGAAGCAGTGGCAGGCCGGCCACCTCTACCCAACCCCGAAGTGGGTCCCAGTGACCCTGCATGGCCTCCAAATCTCACCCGAAGAGATCTCCAAAGGCCTCGCTGGAAGCAACCAGAAAAGAAGGTTCTGGAAACCTTCATCAGCCCAGCCAAGCCAACACATTACAGTGCTGCCACTGGAACCCTCCCCAAAGAGGGAAGCTTGAACGGAGTTGGGGTGCTGAAGCAAGGAAGGAGGGGAGAGCGGATCTGGCAGAGACAACCAGGAAGTACCTGTATCCCCAGGGGAGTAGTTTTTTTTTTCCGGGGGGGGTGGGGCTTCATACTGGAGTCAGGTGTTGGGAGGGATTTGTGTGTGTAAAGTACACAGGAAGGTGAGATATAACAAAACTGCATAAATAGAATGCTGGTTTACCCTCTTCTTCCCCCAAAAGAATAACCAGCTCTCTGGGTGTATAACAGGCCAGCCCTTGGCAGAAAACACTAAAGAAAAACACACTCATGCATTCAGCATTTAGTGGGGTGCCTGCCCCACCTCTGAATCACCACACGCTATTCATTCCACTTCCCTTCCTCTGAACATCCGCTCTCCTCTTTCTGTTCACACTTGGCAAGCATGCATTAAGCGCCTACTGTGTGCTAGGGGCAGTGGTGACAAGACACAAATGAACAGAAGTCCCCCCCATAGGGAGGACCCTCCTTCCCCTGCCAGAGTCCCCCCTCCTTCCAGAAGCCTTCTCAGATGTCACCCCCGCACTCCAGCACCACCCCAAGTCCCCCATGCACGTCTCTGCAAGCCTGTAAGTGATTATCTGCGAGCTTGTGTGTATATGGACTTGTCATTTTTGTTTTTAACAAATGCTTTGTTTCTGTTGGTCCCATCTTCCCCCTGGGCCACTTAAGAACTTTGAAGGTCAGATTTCTGCTTTCTTCACCACTTGTAACGATGTGCTGTGGGGACAGGCAGCTGTGCTCAAAGAGGAGATGCCTGCCGGGGCTTCCAAAGATGACAAGTGGCATTTCTGCAGGGCTCTGAAAGATGCAAACTGCACTGTGCACATCTGAGCACCTCTGCTCCTCACACCCCTACTCTGCGTGGTGCCAGTCACACCCATCGCCATGGGTCCTATTACTGTCCCATTCCACTGACAAGGGAACTGTGGATAAGGGTGGGTGAGAAGATTGTGGACACAAAGCTCTAGTTGTGACGCCTCCTCCTGGGCCCATACTGGGCTCTGCCATTCGACTGACCCCGAGGTGTGGTGTGGACACACTGCGAAACACTTCCTGGGGTCTGACTCTACAGTGGAGACTGGGTTACTCACAGCTCCCCATAACCTCAGTGGTAGGAGTTGCCACTCATCCCACTTTTCTTGAGAAAATCAATGCCTAAAGAATTACTGGAGCTTAAGCACCTTTCAAACACCAAAAGACATGTTTGTAGCTAGCACGATGTGCCAACCGAGATCGGAAATGATGTGAGCGAACGTCTAGAATTCACTTTTCCACACCTCTGAAACTGGGCTCTGGAGTAAGACTCCCGGGTGTTAATTTAGGCCTTGGACAAGATGCTTTACTTTTCTGAGGGTTTCTTCTTTGGTGCAATAAAGATTAATCAAGCAAAGGAAAACAAACAAAAAGCCAGCGCTGACCTCATAGGCCTGTCATGAGGATTAGATGAAAGCAAAACCACGCGTGCTTTCCATGATGTCGAGCACGAGGTGAGCCCCTCATGAACACTAGCTTGAATTCTTATATGAGCAATCGTTGTTATTCTCAGTCTTGTTCAACCAGTCTGGCCAACAGCCTCCTCCCCAGGAAAGCCAACTTTGATAGGACACAGTTAGTGAGGAGAGGCCTGGATTCCAGGGCGCCTCAGGCTCCCCCAGAAGCTTGTACTAGAACAGTCACTGCAGCTGCCTGCCCACCGGAAAGCCTGTGCGTGCCACCCGGCTGCAAACCCCAGGCCTTACTGATGTCCTGTCTTAGCTGGCCCTGCTCAGCTGCTCCACATATGTTCCATAAATGGGACTCATTAGCCGCGAGCCCCATAAACACATGCTCCCAAGCATGTTGTTCAGGGTGTGCTGGCTGTGTGGCAATCGCTCAGTCAAGCCCATCAGCACAGACATGAAACAGCCACCGCCGTGTGTAAATACCAGTATGCTCCACGAAGAGCCTGCGGGGGCCGGGTTGGGGCCAGCTGCTTATACAAACTCTGCTTTCTCTTATTTCTCTGCAAAGAACCAGTTCGTTCAGAAGAATAATCACAGAATGCTGGCTCGGGTTTTCCCCATGGGGACATTTGAAAGTGACAATCTTCTTTGCATTTAATAAAACTTCTTTATTAGGATCTCCGTACCCTCCAGTTAATCCAGGATGCACATTTGCTGTAAAGCAGCTGACAGTTTGGGCTTTGCAAAGCTGAAACAATTCTGTTGCAAACATGCACAAATGCATTATGGTTAAGAAGAGTACCCAAGGAGCGGGGGGAGGTGTACCAAAGGTAGAACAATTTGGCTTACTCTGATTCTGATGGAGCCGTGGGTATGCAAAGACCCTAGGCATGCACCAGACTTATGCTGCAGGCACAGCGGAAGCATGAGGAATCTGGGGTTCTTAGCAAGGGGATGTAGAAGATGGGCAGATCAGAGATCTGAGCTTAATAACCCTGGTACAAGCACATTGCCCAGATCCTTCTGAAGAAGATAGGATTAATGCATTTGAGGTAATTCCATAGTGGGACACAATTATGACATCAGAAACTCTGGAGAACAGATAGTCATCTCTCTGAGCCTCAGTTTCTCCATCTGCAAAATGAAGAGAAACACAGAAAATCAGGAAGACAAAGACTGTCTTGGCTGGGGTTATGCCGGGGACCTGAACAAAGAGAGTTACTGTCCCACCCTCTGCTGGCTGCCCATTAGGGTGCTTCTGGGGAACAGCCCTAAGTGTGGGGTTCCGGAAGCCAAGGCTTAGTATGAAACCAGTCCTGAACTCAAGGTCACCAGGGCCAACTCCCAACAAGCCCTTGGTCATCTTCCAAGGGAAAGGGAAGGACGCGGGGATCCAAAGATCAGAGGAACAGAAAGAGGAAGAGAAAGAAGAGGTGGCAAGTAGAAGAAGGAACAGAGAGGCGGTGGCTGGGCCAGCTGGGGAGAGGAAGAGGAGCAGGGCAGAGGATCCCCTCGGCTTCCTCCGCAGCAGGAGCAGACCCTTGGGTGCAGTCCAGCTCCTGAGGGAGGGGTGGAGGCTGCTGCTTCCCCTTCTGCAGCCAGCCAGGTGCCCAGGCCTCAGGGCTCTTCCTGCTGGTCACTCATGTGGCCTCTGCTGGGTAACTGTGCAGTGGCCCAGGGTAGGGTTGCTGTCCTCCTCGAGCCTGGCATTGAAGGAGTCTCAGGGGCACCACCAGTGTCAGCTCTGGGATTCTGGGAGCTGAAGAAGGTGCTATTTCTGCTCTTTCCCACGTGGGACCCAAGTCCTTGATCCTCCAGGCAAATGAGCGTACTGTATTTCTCTATCTCAAGGCTTCGTCAAAATGCACCTCCTTGATTTTTCTGCGTCTCTTCTTGAGTGTTCTTCGGCGGGTGAGAAGGCAGATGAGGGTCAGGTATCCAGGAGGGAGGCAGACGCTGCAAGGCAGAGGGTAAGAGCCAAGGAGGCCAATGACAGATACACTAAGCAGGCAGCCCTGGTGGAGTCTGACGGGTAAGATCATAATAACGGATTAGATCAACAGCTAAAAGCTAAGCAGCCAACCACCACCAACCCGCTCCCTGAGCACGGGCTGCGGAGCTGCACAGCGCCGCCCCTGGCCAGCCCTATGAACTGCACTAGGCCATCTCAAGGTGGGAAGCAGCCCCCAACCTCTCCGTTCCCTGTGGCCCTGCACGAATTCTGACAATGACCCAAAGGAGAGAGACCCTCTCCCTGCAAAGTTTTAGGCTGCTGAAGTGTTTCTGAGAGGATCTGTCGCTCCTTCTGAGCCTTTATTAGTTCGCTCTTTCTGCCTGTGCCGCTGCCCCAGCGCTGGATGAAATGTATTAAGTTCAGAAACTGGAGGGGCGGGGTGCCAGTCTGACACCTTCTGAACCCGCCGATGGAAACTGCTCCTCCCTGGCACCTCCAACCTGCCATCGTCTGACTTTTCTAAAGTTTCCACCGTTCTCCTCACCCCCTCAGGGTCCCCCCAGGCTTTATGTTCTGTTTATTATCTCTTTAACCGACAGAGCCTTAAGAGAGAAAAAGCAAATTTCGTGGAGGACGAAGAAAGTTAAGGCCTTCTAAAAAGTTAAGGCCTTCTAAAGCACGTTTCTGGAGGGTTTTCGTGAACTTTACAAACGTTAAAAAACAAGTGTGAAAGGATTTTTCAAGGAAAGAACATGCTTCTGCAATTTGCTGGAAGTTTTCCCTTGTGTTCCAGAAAAGCAGCCACCCCATTACTCACCAGGGAGGCACGCGGGCCGGGGTGGGGGGAGGGAATCTGCGAATGAAAACAGGCCTCCCCCGTCTGTGTGTAAACCCCACTTAATAATCAAATTGAAAAAACACACAATTGAAATTAAAACATTTTCCAAATGGGCTGCAGCCCTGAGGCCAGACTTTGTGGGGCCATGGCCGGGGGAATTTGTATCTTTGCCCTAATTGGGATCCAGGCAGAGCAGCTGATGGGAGAAGCAGATTGTGGTGTCAGCAGGAGGGTAGGATATAAAGGACCCCTCCCGGGATGGCCAGTCCTCTCCCTGAGGTGTCGCCTGCCTGCTGGGACTCCTCTTCAGGCCTCTTCCATATGGTAGAGGACCCTAGCTGGACCCTGTATCTGCGCTTACTCATTCATTCACTCCTTTGTTTACTCTCTCGGTCCCACCCGCAAGGGGACTGGCTATCTTTTCTTCAATCTTAAAGTAAAAAGAGGAAAAATAAAAATAAAAAAACTGCTCTTGACCCCACTTTCCCGTTGGCTGTGACCCCGTCTCTCTGCTCCTGGTTCAGTTGTCTCTACTCACTGTTTCCGGTTGCTCCCTGATCTGTCCTACACCCCATTCGATCTGGCTTTTGCCCAGCTTACTCTATCACAGCTGCACTGCCAAAGTCAAGGGCAGCCCAGACACACTGTGGGTAAACCCACATTTAGCGCCTCATCCTCTACCGGCCAGCCACAGGGCACCCGGGATCCACCTCCTCTACCCGAGCCAGTCCTTCATGACTGCCCCTGCTGGAGTCCCTGTCCTCCTGACCTCCTGCCCCCTAATCCCCTGGTGCTCACCCTGCTCACCTTTCCTCTTCTTTATCCTACTTCCCTCAGTGATCTCATCCACTTTGATGGCTTTGAAGTCATCTCATACAGTGATGATTCAAAAATTTGTATTTTCTTTCTTAGCTTCTCCCTGAACTTCAGACAGACATAGTCAGCTTCCTGCTCAGTATCGCCCCTTGGACATTACAGACATATTCCAAATTTATACTGAGAATGTAGTTAAATTCAAAGTCCTTACACCGGCACCCAAAGCCCTGCTCGTTGTACCCATCGCCATGCACTCCCTTCTCAAGTCCCTTATGTGGGCTTTGCACTTACTGTTTCCTCCCTTCATAAGATATCTATATCATTCAATTTAGAAGTGTTTGTTTTGTTTTTGAACCAGGATCTAATCAAAAGCATTTTTGTAGCTTCTTTTACAAAAATAACATTGATTTTTTTTCTTTTTAAGAGACCATCCTGACTGTCTTGTAAAGTGTGCTCTGCGGTGCTTTGATCATTTCTCCTTGGTGTCATTTAGCTTGTTCCTCTACCCCCATATGGACTGTAAACCTGGCCTCTTTTCTGTCCTTTCCACCTGCATCTCCAAGCAGCATTGCACTCCTTCTTGTGTTCCCTCTGCTGTTCCACTGCCTGTGTCCTGAGGAGGTCCTTCATTGCCTCTAGGGCTGCTTATCCTTCTTCACGTGACCACCTGAAATGTCATCATTCCCCACGGTTTGAACTCTTCTCACTTTATGCAGACTCATTTACTTTCATGCTTTCTTTTGCCCTCTTTATGCCAATGGTCTCAAATGTGTAGCTCCGGTTACTGCCGGAATCTCCAGTTGAATATTATTCATTTATTCGCCTCCTCTCCTTCTTTTTCCTCTTCCCCTTCCTACCCCCTTCTTCTATTTCTCCTTCTTCTTCTTCTTCTTCCCTTTGTCACTCTGTCTCCTCATCCATCCTGCCTTTCTCAAGAACAAACTATGTGCCAGGCTTTGCAACAGAAGTCAAGAACAAGACTCTCTGCTTTCCTGGAGCTCAGTGTGTATGAGGAACAAAGAGGCCGGAAGCTGGCAGGAGCAATGCGCACAAGGCACCGTCTGTCACAATGAGGACTTCATACAACAGCTACGAGGACCAAGAAACCCCTGTCTAGATCTGATCAGTTTTGTCATCGAGGCAATCACTTGCTACTGTGCAGAAGACATGCATTAGGGAAAAGAGCAATGTACATATCCAGACAGGAAACAGGTCAAAGGGGACAATGCTAGGTCCCAGGGAAGAGCATATACACTCATCATTATCTTTTATGGTCACTTCCTCCAGTTTTTCTCATCCAACCATCCAGCTTGCTAGGTTCAAAGTGCTTTCAAGGTAGCAGAGAGCTGGCTATCTTGTCATAATGCAGAGTCTCATGGTTCCTGCAGGTGCCTCCTAGTCGATCTCATCCAATCTAGTCTCCTTCATTTTGTCTTCTTTATGGAGAGAAATAGTTTTGTTTCCCTTCTTGTTCCTCCTCCCACTCTCTAGGTCATTGCCTCAAAGACTCAGGGAACAGAACATTGTGGTTACTTACCTCAAGATGTTTGAGGCTGTGTGCAGACTCAGAAACTGCCAGTTGGTTTATCTCACAACCTGGAAACATCTTGGATTGTTCTTCAAGATGGTCTGACCTCAGAACAAACTTCTATCTCAGCATTTTAGTTCTCTTCCTCAATGTGCAATGCTTCAGGTTCCTTCAGAGCCCCTCTTGTAGCTGCACTGGGGAAGTAGGGAGTGACTCCCAGTCTCAGCGCGGGCAGCTGTGGGCTGCGGTGAGGTGCTCAGGAGCAGGGAGCTGATAGCCTCAGGGGCTGTGAAGGAGATGAGAGTGCCAAAGAGGAGCTTCTCAGGTGTTCTTTGTTGGCTAGAAGGTGGTCCTGGGTTAGTCCCAGTATTTTAGAGATTAATAGGCACAGGGATGAGGCACCCTATTGTAAGAGTCCACTCAAGTCTCCTTGCCACACTCTTAGCTCAGATAAGGATAGGCTCTGGCACTTGAGTTTTACTAGGAACTGACTGGGTTTTCTGCAAAAGTGTGCGTGTGTTACAGATTAAAAGCAGTTGGTCAACTTAACACCAGCTGAGTTAAATCAGCATGGTGCCGAGCATAGACAGCCCACCTGAGGACTGCTACCAGAATAAAAAGGAGATGTGGAGAGGAAGAGTATAGCGTTGTGGGTTCTCTTGTGTTGTTGTTTGGTGCTGTTGGTTCTTCTGGAAGAGCTTGCCATGGCTAGCTTCTCTGATATGAACTCGGCCATTACTATTGGAGGAGCTTGGAACCTTGTTTCTAAGAGTGGCTGTGGTTCACTTTGGGGGAGCTTTGGTCCATACTTTGAGCATTGCCTCCTGGCTCTGGAAGGTGTGTGCTATCTAACCTCCAGGAGAGGCTTACAACAGTGGCTTCCTGACATGTATTCAGCTGTTCTCATCGTCGGAGGAGCTCGGGGCCTCATTGTTGCTAAGGATGACTGTGGTACTTCTCAGGGGAGCCCTGGTTCTTATTTTGAGCATCATTTCTTGGCTCCACTGCAGAACCCTCAGGCTACTGGCACAGATCCTTCACCCTGCTGGCATAGACTTTCTAGCTTCCACTGCTGACCTTTGGGCCTTCCCAGGGCAGATCCGTGAAATAGACTTGCATGAGGCATTGTCGTGGGCTCTAGGTTTTCAGGTGAAGTCATGCAAGTTATTGCCACGGGATCCAGGGCCTCAGCTGGATTTTCTAGGTCTTTAGTGTTATGGACAGATTTCCTGTACTTTCTCATATTTAACTCTGGGTGACCATCATAAAATATTATAAATTGTGTCCTGTATGTAATTGTTCTTGCAATCCCTGACTACAACAGAATGTGTGCATGTTTGTGTGTGCGTCCTTGGTTAAGGAGAGCTGCCTGGATTCTTTAGCATAGAGGACAAGAGGTTACATTTATCCGAGTGGATAAGCAGATACGTGTGAGGCATGGGACCCATTGCCACCCAAGGGGGTAACAGGTGCTTTCACCTCCCTGAGCCTCAGGATCACAGGCAAGAGTAAGGCCAAGGTTCTCTGCTAGGATACTTGAGAGAGAAAGATAGAGGTGTCGGGGATGGAGCAGAGCCCAGAAAAGGGGGCGAGAACGAGGGGCAGGGAGCCATCTTTCCAGTTGCCCACCGTGCTCCCATATTCATCAAAATATGGCCCTGTAGCAGAGTGTTTCTTAGAATAGCTGAGAAAATGTTCTTTAATTCTGAAGCTGAGAGCTCATTCCTCCTCACTCAGCTCCCCGAGTCCTCAGCTTTGTGCAGAAGCAGAATGGTGTGGGTCTGCCCGGTGGATGCGCACCTGAAAGTTCGGAGGCGGCAGCTGCTCCACCAGGTCTATGCAGGGAGCTGCGTGACAGGGCCAAAGGGCACTGCACCCCTAGCAATCACCCCAGGGAAAAAGATCCTGTGGCAGCCAGAAAGCATTCCGAGGTCAGATCCCCCTAGCAATCACCCCAGGAAAAAAGATACTGTGGCAGCCAGAAAGCATTCCGAGGTCAGATCCGTATGGGGTCTTCCTCCTGGAGCAACAGACAATGAAATCGACACGTTTAGTGATATTTTTGAGTGCCCATAAAATTTGCACCTTGAAGAGCCAAAAGGATGTCCTTAAAATATTTGTTCTCAGAGACCCATGGAGTTTTGAAGGGGGCAGTGTGTGATAGCGGGAGGAGAATGATGAATAAGGAAGGCTCCCTTCCCATTTAAAGCCACCTTGGTGGGGACAGTTTGCTAAAGGGTGACACAACACAGGAGGAGGTCAGTGGCACAAATGATGGTGACTCCGTGAAGTGAGAACCATAACAAAGCACAGTGTGTGTGGCTGTGGGAGTTCAGAGGCTGGCACGGCTGCCTCTCCTGGATTAAATCAGCAAATGGACTTTTGACGTGGGTCTTGATAAAGGAATAGGAGTTCTTCAGGAAAAGGGGTGGGAGATTCCTCTGGGCTAATGCTAACCAGAAGGAACTTGTAATACTAGAAAATGAGGAGAAAAAGAATTGAAAGCAGGGACTTGACTAGGACATGTACATCGATGACCATAGCAGCACTGTTCACAACAGTCACAACAGAGAAGCAACCTACCCTTGAAAGTATTAGTGCTAAGAGAAACAAGCCAGATACTTAAGAACAAGTACTACAGAATCCCGAACATACGGGCACCTGATTACCCAGGATTGAGACAGAAAGAATGGTGGGTGCCAGGGGCTGAGGGGCTGAGGGTACAGGGAGTTACTGCTTATTGGGTACAGGCTTTCAATTGTGGAAGATGAGAAAGTTCTGATGGATGGTGGTTATGGCCGTTTAACAAAACAAGTGTTTTTTTAAATCGTTTTTTGTTATGGTTGTTTTTTTATTAGTGCATATTTGCAGTACACAATGTTTAGCATCCTCATGGGGAATTGGTACACGTATACAACATACCTTAATTCTTTCTTTCATACTCTTCCCCTCCCTTCTGTCCCTCCCCTCTCTGTCTGTCTCTTGGTTCCCTTCCCTCTTGCAAAAGATTTATGTCCCTTTCTCCCATTATCTTTTATTTTGTTTTTTATTTATAGTTCGGGGTTTTTTCCCTCTCTTATAAAAGAAACCATGTGTCTGATAAGCTGGTGTGTCTGATTTATTTCACTTAAAATTATAGCCTCAAGGTACATCCATTTTTCTACAAACGACTCAAGTTTGTTATTCTCCAACCTGTTTCCCAGTGTTGAGGGGCTGGACAGATGCTTTTCTTCGCCCGCCTTCTCCAGGATCACTCTGGTTCACTCAGAGCTGGGTCTTTGATTGTTTCAGGCATAATTTCCATATGGTCATCTTCAGCTTTTTACTGCATACTTCTGTGTGTTTTTACAAACACATATATACATGTAACAAATTTCACAATCAAAATTCAGGACACTGAAATCACTTTCAAAATTTCCTCCTGCTCCTTCGAAGTCACCCCCTCCCCTGCTCCCAGCAACTGCTGATGTATTCTCTATACAATCAGTCACCCCTCAGTATTCATGGGGGATAAGTTGCAGGACTCCCTCAGGTACTAAAATCCATAGGTGTTCAAGTCCCATATATAAACGGCAGAGTATAAGGTATGCTAGAAATACAAGGTAAATGTTTACATTTTAGAAATTTACTAGCATAAAAGACACACTGCCATTAATCTGTTTCCCACTTTTCCAAATACTCCTCCTTACTTCAAACACATTTATACCACTGTTCTTGCCACTTTCTGAAGCATTTCTGGGAGTTTTCTTTAATGGGTGTCTTTATGTCACGTGATCAAAAATATACTGGAAGCTGTATATCCTTGTCCACCTTATTCACTGGAAACTCTAGCTTTTCCCCAAAGTAAAAAAAAAAAAAAAAAGAACATAAAAAGTAATCAATTCAGGCTGGCCGTAACAGAGCAACTAAAGACACTCATGAAAGAGAATTTCCAGAACTGCTTCAGAAAGTGACCAGAATGATGGGATAAGTATGCTGAAAGTGAGGAGGAATATTCTGAGAGAAAATAATGACATTGTGTCTTTTACTGTAACGCATTTTTTTTTTTTTTTTTTTTTTGGCACTGGGGATCGAACTCCCAGCCTCACACCTATCAGACAGGTGCTTAAGCTGCTGAGCCAAACTCCCGGTCCTGGTTTTTTGAGGCAGGGTCGCACTATGTAGCTCAGGTTGGCCTTGCGCTCACGTTGTAGCCCAAGCTGGCCTCGAACTTACAACGCTCCACCTACCTCAGCCTCTCGAGTGCTGGGATTAAAGGCGTGTGCCACCACGCCCTGTAATGCATTTTTAAAGCTTAAACAGTTACCATACTTTTGGTCATGCATAGCATTTGCACATAATCTATGCACCTCTTCTGATATATTTTAAATTCTCTGTATTATTTATAGTGCTTAACATAATGTTACATTCTTAGTTATTATATCGTATTATTTAGAGAATAATGACCAAAACAGTCTGTACATGTTTAGAACAGATACAAACATTTTCCCAAATAGTTTTGACCCATGATTGGTTGAGCTAGTAGATGAGAACCCAGGGATACAGAGAGTCAACTCTAGTTTGCCTTTTCTGGGTAGTTATCTGAATGGACCTGGACCATACATAGCCTTTGGAATCTGGCGGGGTGGGGGGCTCCCATCTTCTGTACCTGTTGCCTTTGTTGGCCTTGAGCAGTCTTTGTTGTGGCACCTTCCTGATGTTTTGTTAGGTGTTCAGTGACATCTGTGGTCTCTGGCCACTAGATTGCAGTAGTCCCTCCCTCTCCAATTGTTATGACCAATGGTATCTTCAGACATTGCCCAATGTTCTCTGGAGTCCAAAGACATTTCTGACTGGGGACCTCTTGGCAGAAGGCACTTGAGATCGTTCAGACTTCTGCCTATAGCCATAGTTTCATCCTCTGATTGACACAATTACTACTACTACTACACATGTTCCTGCCAAATATGACAGACTCTGAAGAACCGAGCAGCCATGGAGCAAAAGCACAGTTGAAAGGGGATCCTTACTGTGAGGAAGGAGCTAGTGTGAAGACGGCAGGTTCATTTTCCTCTGAAATCAGCTCTCCCAGATGGATGTTTGAATAGTGAAGCCAGTTGCTCTCAATCTGGGCAGGAAGTGTGGGCCAAAGTATCTACCACTACCAAATGTCCCTTAATACAGTAGCACACTTGGCCACACGCAGGTGTCAAGGGCTGAAAAGCTGCAGGAGGTCAGCGCCTCTGAAGGGCAAGGCCACTCCCTGCGGTCAGGATGAGCAGCTCCATCTGTCTCCCACAGTCTGGTGTGTGACACAGGGATTGCGACATTGAGTGGATGGCGCACACAGCTGTGGGGAAGCACTAGCAAAGTAGGACAGAGCTCAGCCTTCCGGGAGCGGCTGGGGCAGCTCGGCCCTGTCACCACTCTGGGGTTCCCGCTGCTCGTCGCTGGCTTGTTTGTGCATTCTCTGTGCCATCCGGCCACAGCACAGCCGGCACCCACTTGAGTGTGTGACCACACATATGCTGTGGGTGGCGAGCAGCTGTCCGTGCCCTTGAGCGCTGGGGGATGGCCTTCTCCATGGGAATGTTCTCTAAACTCCTGGTGAGGGAATGGGAGGCTAAGAACGCCCCGCGTCTGGCCCGCCAGTGCATTTAAGGTTTATGTAGGATGGTCCGGGGCACTGTTTCTATTGGAACAAAAATATTTTTAAGGAAGGCATGAGAGGAATAGCCACTTTGTTTTCTTTTGAGTGACACTGTTTATAATAACTACAACCACATGATTCGCAAAGCTTCGTTTACTGACTGGGTGAGTAAATAAGTGAATAAATTTAGTGTGCAGCTGGCTCAAGGCACAACTAGGAGGAGACAAAGCTGGGTGGAAAGATTTCCAGAATGTTCTCAGGAGTCCTTTTCTCACTTTTTAATGAACTCAAATATGTGTTAAGTAGCTCTTCTGCTGGGTGGGAAGAGCTCAGAGAGCCTACAGCACAGTCTCCACCTCCTGTGGGCCTCAGTTGCGTCCTCTGGCCAGATGACTACAGCTGGACTACAGTGTGGTGAATGGACAGAGAGTTGCAGAGACATCCTGTGACCTTTGTCATTGTTTTCTGTGTCCCCATGTCACCTGGTCAGGACACTGTCAACTCTCAGATCCCAGACCCAACCATTTATTCAGCCAGTATCATACACCAGTGTCCTAAGCCCTGACTATAAGGCAGTCAGTAAAAACGATAAAAATCTTTGTCTTAGGGTATCTTATCATCTAGTGAAGAGGGGCCCACAGTGCAAAAATAGTTAAGCAAATGATATCATAGGTCACAGGGAAAAGCTTAAGGCAAACAGGGAATTAGGAAGCAATGCGACTGGGTTGCAATTTTCACTAGTGCAGTTAGGAAAGAACGTGGTGGGAAGATGAAAGAGTTGAAAGGTCAGATGTCTCTGGAAAGAGCATTTCAAATAGAGTTTAGCAAGTTCAAAGGTCATGTGACAGAACCATGGTATCTGAGGAACAAAACAGGCCAGTTTAAGGGTAGTGGAAATGATAGAGACCAAGCTAGATGAAGTTTGGGTGCTCCTGAAATGATCTAGATGTAATGAGAGGGTGATTTTGACCTGGGTAGGAAATGAGAGATGATTGGATTTGATACATATTTTTAGGTAGAGTCATTGAAGTTGTTGACAGATTGAATGTCAGGTAGGAAAGAAAGAGAAGAATCAGCTACTCAGGAGGCTGAGGCAAGAATATCGTAAGTTAGAGACCAGACTGATCAACTTAGTGAGACCTTTTTTACTCTACCACTGCACTACATCCTTAGCCCTTTTTAAAAACAAGGTCTTGGATTTAATCCCATTGAGAGACAGACAGACAGACAGACAGATGAGGAGGAGGAGAAGGAGAGGGAGAAGTGGGAGGAGAGGAGAGAAGAAGAAGAGGGAAGAGAGAGAAAAGATGGGAGAGAAGGGAAAGATCACAAAGAACAAACCAAAGACTTTCATCTGAGTAACTGGAATTTCTATGCACTTAGCACTGGAGAAGATGACGGGAGATGAGAAGAGAGGGTTGCAATTTCATTTCCGGATATATGAAGGTCACAATGCCTATTAGTAACCCAATGGTCAGGTTGAGTGGACACTCAGGGCAAGAGTCAGCAGCTCAGAAGAAAGATCTGGGCTTCAGATGTATCATTTATTCAGCCAGCATTTCCTGAACACCTACTATGCATAGACACCTGGCAAGTGACACTATGCATTGAACAAGGCAGGTGATGTTCCAGACTGTGGGATCGCACCTGGTTATCTAGGAGCATGCAGGGACCTGCGGCAGCCTTGAAGGATGGTACCAGGGAGAGCCAGGAGGACATCGATTCGCAGTCCCAGTGGGTATACTGCTCACACCTGTCCTGCAGGCACAGAACTGAAAGGTCACCACCCCTACCTCTCACAGTCTCACACTGTGAGGACTGATGAGCCCCAAATCCACACGGTGCTGAGATTCTGCAGGGTGATGCAGCTGGGCCGGGAGGCCTGCGCTGGCATCACCCCCACTCCCGGCCACAATGCAGCTTTGTGTGCACAGGGAAACCCTTTCCCAAGCCTGCGCCTACTGCCAAAGTTTGTGTTCTCAACACCCATGTGAAATTGCCTGCAGACCCCAGCAATGCCGTCCCCAGGGCTGCCCTCCAGCCCATCTTAGCACGGCAGCAGCAACGGTCCTTGGAAAACAGCATAGAAACTCCAACAGCGCACCGCTCGTGCTGACGTTCAGGTCACCTCTGACTCAACTGAGGGCCACGCACCGGGGAAAGGCACTCGTTAATACTCAAAGGAATTAAGAGCCTTAGAAATGCCAGTTTGCTCAAATCTCTCTAGGAAAATAAGGAATGGCGCCAAGACCCGAAGACAATTTCTTTCATATAGATGGAGAGGCAACGCAGCTGGGGAAGGCACGGTCGTGGAGCTCTGTGGCGCATGGACCTCACTGACCGTCTTGACCTCGTTGTTCATTGACTGTGCAATCTTAGGCGCTTGCCGAGACCTGTGATAGTAACGGCATAAGCATGTGCCCATGTGTGTGTGCACCTGTACGTGCAAGTGCATTTGAGTGTGCAGGCCCAGCTTGAAGCCCTCAGAGACTCCTCCGTGGGTGCCTGGTTGTGTGAGGGAAAGGACGACTGAGCTCCCCAGAGCAGGTCTGCATGTGGGTGTGCCGGTATGCAGGTAGCACGAGATGTTTGGGTCAGATGCACCCGGATGGGAAAATCCTTGGACATTTTCCCCTGACCTGGTCCCATAGATGGGTGTCTGAGGTTGGAGGCCTACAAGAAGTAGCTAAGTGAATTATTATATTGTGAAGATCTGTGTGATAAAGGGCACCACAGAGGAGAAAGGGCAGCTCTCCACTTCTGAAAGTGCTAGGGAGGCTCTAGCTCAAAGAAGCCTGGGGTGTTTGATGCCATCTTGGCACACAAGTGATTTCAGCCGCAGGCTGGCACAGCAGCCTGCCCAGCGGTGAGGCAGCCATCCTCAGTGCCTTTCGGGCATCAGTGAGGAGGACTGGGCAGCTCCTCTCAAGCTCACAGGAGATCCCCCCAGGGATGCATGGAAATGACCAATGGGATGTGAGGGGCCAGGGAGCCCTGCTATGTTAACTAGGAGTAAGATTCAGGTTATTACTGAAAATGAGCTCTATACACTGCTTCAGGGCCCCATCGTCACCCTGCCCTGCTCTGTGCTGCAGGGCTGCCCTTGCAGGCTGTGTTTCAGAAGCTTGTGGGAGGGAGCTTCCCGCCAGGTTCAGCCAGCGAGTGGCAACGGCAAATGGAGGATGGAGGAAATGAAGGAACCAGCCTTCTGCTTTCCCTACCGCTGTGTCTTCGGTACCTTCTCCCTCAGTGGCTTTGTCTTCCCCATGGCCCCAGCTCCCACTGGACAGGCCCATCATGGCTCTTGCTTGTACCATGTCACCCTGGTCCTGACTGTATAAACTGGCGTTGCCTCTTTACTTCTTCATTCTTGAAGTAGCAGTGACCTTCTGCTATTGCTCATCCTTGGTCTTTCATGGACCCCTACTTAGCCTCTACCACCAGGAAACCCATTTCCCTCTGCTGAGGAAACTGAAAGTGGTGTCTGGTTTGCTGTTTAGACTGTATGGCCACACTACTGCCTTTTCTATGACTGGAGAGGCCTGAGAAATCTCAGATCAAATCCATTTGAAGATTAAATATAGGTATAAGCAAGGAGATAGATAGACAGATAGATAGATATTCTCTAAATCTGAAATTTATTTGGAGATACACACATGCACATTGAGGAAGAGGATGCTGGTACAAATTTTATGAAATGCTAAAAATCATTCCCACTTGAGTTATTCCCATCTTACTAATTCAGTGTCTCCCTACCCCAACATCTCCAGGAAACAGGCTGCTTGTTCCAAAACCTCAACAGGATGATTCTCTGGTCTCTTTTCCCTCTTCTGAGTTCATAAGAACTCGCATGGTTTGCATCTCACTGAGGTCGGAGTGCTCACTCCCACTTCAGATGGACTTCCTTCTTGTGGGGAGACAGTTACAGTAATGGTCCCAGCAGAGCCAGGAGTCCCCCTGTGCTGCACCCATGTTCTGTGTCATGCCCTCCCACACTGACTCGGAAATTGGCTGTACAACTTGCTTTTGCTAATGGGGCAGCAAATATAACAAGCAGAGGCTTGTGAGGCTATTGTGAGCTGAATATGTCCCTCCCTGTGGCTGCTTTTGGAGCCCAGCCC
Source organism: Dasyprocta punctata (assembly GCA_004363535.1). NCBI lineage: Eukaryota > Metazoa > Chordata > Mammalia > Rodentia > Dasyproctidae > Dasyprocta > Dasyprocta punctata. Next base: position 19,852 of record RJWM01011546.1, read on the forward strand.
TCCATGTAAGGAGCCAAAGCTGGCTTCTGGAGACACACGGCTCAGCTACCAGCCGGCATTAGTTGCTGGAAAAGCAAGGAAGCCATTTTAGCCTACCCAACCCCATGTGAGTGGCAAAGGAGAGCCCAGGTGAGGGGGAGTGGAAGAGCCACCCAGCCGAGCCCAGACCAAACTGCCAACCCAGAGAACCACAAGGAAAGAACATAGTGGTTGTTTCTAGCCACTGAGTTTTGAAGGGGTTCGTCCAGCAGGGAAGGCAAGTTCATAGCATCCTCTCTCTACTTTATGTCATTTTCTATGAGCAGTACTTTCCTCCTGCTAACCAACTCCTCTGAGATGGCACCTCTGCCCCTCACAAGCACACCAAGTGGCTTCCTACTGAAGGGTGGCCCACCCTGCACTCAGAGCTGGGCTCCATCTGCACAGACACAACACCGGGCCCCAACCTGCTTCCTCTTAGGAGTTAAGTCCTATCTTCACAGCATTTAGTTTCCTTAAAAAAAAAATTTTTTTTTCTTCCTGAAAAATACATGTTTTCACTTCCAAATGATATTCCAAAACTCTCTGCCTCACCAAGGAGTAATCCCCCAGCTGGAAAACACAGAAAGGTTGCTATTTTAGAATAGCACCAGGCTTCTGGCCTCTTGATTCAGCCAGGGCTGCTGACGCTTCTTCATGGAAAACTGAAAGAACTGCCGAAGATACAGGCTTGTCCCAAAGGATCCTTCACAAAGCAGAGGCCGTCTGCCTCCTTTCTCATTCTGCCGCTTCCTACCCGGCCGCTCGGCCCCAGCCAGAGATGGGGGATTTCTTCCCTGGAGCAACTGAACTTCTAACCTGCTTAAGTGGAGACCCATCTGTCGTCCCTGACCCCTTGGCCTCCCCTCACACGTGTCCTCATTGTTCACCGATGAAGGCTCAGCATAAGCCGATGTAACACTCCAAAAATGCACGGCTGGCTGACCAAACATTAACAAGAGAGACAGCTCTGAAAAAACAATATGCCTGTTTGCTCAACCTCTCTTTCTGCCGTAGACTAACCCTGGAAGCCTTCCCACTCTCCGAGGAAGAGGTGCTTGCTAATCCGGCCAAGTGTCGAAATGGATGGTGTTTGACTGTTTTTCAGGCTGTCCCTTGGCAGAAGCTCCTGTGGATTCTGTGCAGAAATCCGCCCCCCTGGACTCAGTGAGGTGGGGGAGGCACTGTGGGGAAGGATGAGCTCTTCGGCGATAACTGCTTTATCAGGGACTGCTCTTCCCCCAGAAGATTACCTGGGGACAAAGGTCACGCCTGATTAGCAGAGGTTCAGGAAGCTGCTTCAGGCTCCGGAGATGACTCATCTGCAAGAGGGAAGGGACCAGAGCTGGAGAGACAATCAACAGGTTCAGCGGCCCAGTCGGCGGACTAAATGTCAGCGGGGACCACCTCTCCTGAAATGCATTCGGGATCCCAGAGGATTAGGCCTCACCACGCTGGTCACAGGAGCCAGCCGCACGATGACAGTCTCAGACCTGGCACCCAGGAGCTGCAGGAGCCCGTCCTGTCCCACTGCTTGCCACAGTGGCCCCTCCCATCTGTTCACCGTCTCTCCCGCTCCTGGGCCTCCACTGGTCCTGGGTACTCGCCTCCCATCTGGTCCTTCCGCATCACAACACTTACTCATTTTCAGGTTCATCACCCTTTAATGGACACTGGCCTTCTGCAGAGAGGGGAATGCCTCACGTCCTTGTAATGCTCAGCTCCAACCCAGTGTGCGTACCTAGTGGGCCCTAAGTAAATGCTTCATGAATGAACAAACAAAATTCAGTCTCCTTCTGACTCAGAACAGGTAGCATGCCCCAGGTTCCCCGGCAGGTGAGCGCCTGGGCCAGGATCTGAGCCAGGAGTGACCTAGTCTAATGCCTATGCCAATTCCACGACCCCCTCTTAGTCACCCTGCACACCACAGATACACACACACGCACACACACACACACACACATACACACACACACACACACACGGGTAGGGTGTGTGTGTGTGTGTGTGTGTGCGCGCATGCGCGTATACAGACCACCAAAGAGTCTGGATAGAATTAAACAATGTCAGAAATGGAAAGGACCTAAGATAAAAAATTCATTGTCTAACCAGTAAGGGAACAGGCTAAAGAAATTTCGGGAATGGATGTGTTTTAAGCCTGTTTTAAAATCTGACCTAGGGCCAGTCCTGCCAATAATCATATTCGGTTGAGTTTAACCACAAAGAAGACACAGTAGCTAAGCGAGTGATTCCAGCAGAGATAGGCGCAAATTATACCCATAGCTCTGAATACAGGGTGGGGCATAAGGGACCCAAAGTGGGACAGGTCCGTGGACGAGGGAGGTTTTCTTCCCAACTTTTAGACTCAGGAAAGGCTACACAGAGGCGCCACTGAGATGGGCCTGGGGAAAGCCAGAGGATGGATTGTGGGGCAGGGGCACAGCACAGCAACAGCATGGTGGAGGACTGTGCGTGCCGTATCAGGGGAATGCAGCTTTCTCTGAGGGCACAGGACAGAAGGGACAGGAGGCTGTGGGTGGACAGGGGCATGCTCAGAGTGAGTGCAACAGGAAGGAATCTCAGGCACCTGCAATTAGAAGACACACCGAACTGCCACAGGGTAGGACACCAGCAGCTGCAAGTGCCTGGAGGGACCAAGACCCTGCGGCTTAGGAGAGAAAGAAAAGCTAAGTGATGTGGACTCCTTGACAACAGAGCTCCTGGCTGCAGACAGGGGAAGGGAGCCCCAAGTTAAGGCACTCACATGCTTTCTCTTCCAGATCAGTTCTCCCTAGACACCCATCTGCCCGCTGGGAAGGATGAGACCCCTGCCACGATGGGGGTGCGGGTGGGGGTGGGCACCTACGTGTGCACACTCTCAAACTGGTGATGGAGGTTCCAGGAGAGACACTGGGCAATGCTCAACTCCAGTGACTCTGGACAGGTTTCCGCGGCAAGTTCCTGCCGGCCCATTACCCCAGGAAGGGATGTTGCATGGAGCTGAAGTCCTACCAGGCACAAAGCCAGCCCTACCATGGCGAAGCCAGCCATTAACGACGCGCAGGGCTTGGGATGGAGGAAAGAGGCAGCGAAGTGCAGGAGAAGCTCTGCTCTCCCTTTCCTGCTCCTGGGAGTCTCAAGAAAAGGAGAAGGAAGTGAACAAACAGAGAATACCCAAGGACTCACAGTCGTGGCTTTCTGACTCTGAGAGGAAGTCCCCTCACAGGTCACCCCACAGGAGCCAAGGAGGCAACCACAGACAGGGAGCTCCAGGGGGGTGGTCTGGGGGGGCGGGGTATCCCAAAATACAGCTTTCCCAGGGCAACCTCGTCTCCTGGGGTGCAGATGCTGGGCTGGAAACCCGCGGCCCACCTGGGCTGGCGGTTCTAAGGGAGCTGAGCTCCAAGCCGAGCCCAGGGGGAGCGGGGAGGGGTCTCCCGGCACACAGAGCCAGCAGAGGACGCAGAGGGAGCTTCAGGGCTGCGGCCCAGCTCGTCACCCAGGCCAGACTGGCACTGGCAGCGTCGCCTGGGCTGGAAGAGTGGGAAGTGGGGAGAGTAAGACGGCCCGAACTCAGATGGACATCTCCCAGAGCCCAAGGACAGCGGCCTGCTAGCATACAGCCAAGGGCCTCCCCGGACCCCAAGAAGCCAGTTCCCCAGTGCTAGAAGAGGAAGAAGGAAGACCTCTCGTCCCATATGACAAGGGCCTGGATGGAGCAGAGGTGGTGGAGACACGGAGAGGTTTGGCACAACGTCTGAAGGGTTTAAAATACCAGCTCAAAGTGAATCCGACCGGACATTTCACATGTCCTCCAATCCCATTAAACAGTGGGGGAGGCTCCCACAAGAAAGCAGATTAGTTCTGAGCAAAATAAGGACCCTCTTACCCTTCTCACCCCTATGCGTGGTTGTGTGTGTGTGTTTGTGCACACGCACGCAGCTTGGCTCCTTTGTGCTCGGGGACACCAGGGCCCAGGGAGGGTCCTGCGGTCTAGTGCAGAAGGGGCCCAGCAAGGGCGGGGCGGCCCAGGAGCTGGCACGGGACAGGCGATGGATCCCAAGGGCGAGGCCTCCGGTGAAGGGGTGGGTCGGGACGCAGGCGGGCAGGGCGGGACGGCGGGAGGGCGCCAGGCAGCAGGGCTTCCCCGCCAGCCGGGCTCCTCGGGGACCCACCCTGCCCGGGACTCTGCACTCCTGCTCTGCGCCCGAAGCCCGGGAGCCAGCCGGCTGCTTTGCACACGGCGCTGCTGCCCCCTCCTGGGGACGCGCGGCGGGCCGCCGTCATCTGTAGAGTTCGCCTGTAAGGGACTGAGCCTACACTGCTGGCCCTGCTTTGGGGTGACAGCCCTTCGGGTGAACTTTGTCTTTCCGAAGCAGCCTGTCAAGTCCAGCACTCTGGGAGGCCGAGGCAAGAAGTTAGCAGGTTGAGACGCGTCTGGGCGACTTACTGACTTAGGGAGACCCTGACTCAATCAATCAGTCAATCAATGGGTGGGGAGTGTAGCTCAGTGTAAAGACCCTGGGTCCAATCCGCAGTACCATAAAAACATTAAGACAACAAAATCACCAAAGTCCATCTTCCTCCTTCGGGCTACATCCCCGTGTCTTCTCCAGTCCGTCTGCCTGCCCCCTCAGTCACACAGAGGAGTTGGTGACAGTCCCTGGATGGGTTTAGGCACGTGGGCTATGGCCAGGCTCTGCCGAGTCTGGCCAGTTCTTTAACCTCACTGGGCCAAGGGGGTTTACTGGTGAAAGACTACTATGATCCCCCTGTTATGGTTTATACATTGTGTCAACTTGAGAAGTCTAGAAGCTTAATTAAGCAACTCAGCAGCTCTATATGCTGGGGTGTAGAGCACCAGCAGTTACCTTCATTGTGTCAAATTGAGAAGGTCAGAAGTTTAACTGATAGATGCAGCAGGGAGCCAGGGGTCTTACTTTATAAACATCCTCATCCTGTGCAAAGGAAGGCAAGATTTGTGAATGCTACATCCACCCTGGGGGTGGGGTCCTGTGTACAATATAAGGGAGGAGAAGAGGCTTGCTCTTGGCCCCTTTTACTCTGGCTGCTGCCTTGAAGTGCTGCCCCAGTGCCATGCCACTCTGCCTTGGGTGTTAGGTGTTTTGTCTCAGAAGGAAGGAAAAGTAACCAAGCCACCCCCCTTACTCCTTCTTGGGATGCTTTCCAAGAACCCCAGGGGTGCCTCAAAACCTGGGCAATACTACACCTGTACATAATCTGTTTTCACTATATTTCTTAGTTACTTTTTGCTCGTTGCCGAGACAAAACACCTGACGCCCAAAGTTAGGGAAGGAAAGGTTTATTCTTACAGTTTCTCGGGAGTTTCAGTCCATAAAGTGGGCTCCAAGGCAGCATGGGATGACGGGGCTATAGTTCATGGCGGCTGCAAGCTGCAAGCCGCAATCCACGCTGGTGAGAGAGAGGGCGGAAGCTGGGAAGCAAGCAAGAGGAAGACCCGCCTTCCCTTATACTGTATCTCAGCTCCACCCCTGGGTGGGTGTAGCAGTCACATCATTAATCCTGGTGCTAGACAACAAACTGATCACAAGCATCAGACTCAGCCCCATCAAAAGTATGAGGACTTGGGGGTACATAGCATATCCTATACACTATACATCTGCATTCATGAGAAAGTCTGATTTATAAATTAGACACGGTAAGAGAGCAACAACCAGCTAGGGGTGGTGGTGCACACCTCTAACCGCAGCATTCTGGGAGGCTGAGACAGGAGAATCGCAAGTTAGAGCACGGTGTAGGTTCTAATTTCTTCACTTAGCAAGACTGTCTCAAAGTAAAACATTTTAATAATGGCTCAGGATATAGGTCAATGTGGAGGCCAAGTTCAATCTCCAGTACCAAAAAAAAAAAAAAAAAGAAAAGAAAAACAAATAAATAAAAAGAGCAAAAGGAAACAAAACAGTAGCTAATAAATTAGAAAAATTATCATAATAACACACTGTAATAAGCTATGTGAATGTGGTTTCTCCCTCCCCATAGCTTACTGTACCTTCACCTTTCCACTTAAAGGAAGCCCTGTAAGGCTGTGCCCTCAACTCTGAATCCAGCACTACTAGGCCCTCAATTTGAGGCCATCACTAAGTAAAGCCGAAGTCCCCAGAGCCCCAGCGCTGTGACGTTGTGACAATCGAGCCATGGCCGAGATGACTGCTGTGTGGCTAACAGGTGGCAGTGCAGTGAACAAAGAGGTGATTCACGATGTGGGCGGGATGCGCGGGCAGGTGGAGAGCGCTCACCATGACACTTGAACAGCGAGCAATTTAACACTTACAATGGTTTATTTCTGACATTTTCCATTAATGCTTTTGGAACAAGTTGACTGCTGGTAACTGAAAGTGCAGAAAGCAAAACCATAGACAAGGGGGACAATGGTGCCACCTGACGGAGCCGTGGGGGGAGTGACTGTCCAGCCTTGGCTCCGTGCGACGATGGCTGCCCTCTGGGACCAAGCAGAAACCGGCCGCTTCTGCTCCTCTTGTGTGCCACCTTCTGGCCCATCATAATCCTGAATCTGCTAGGGCCACCATCCCCAGTGCCCACTTCTGAGACCACTGGATTGTTCTGTAGCGCTCGGTGCTGTAAGCACATCTTCCTGAAGAGGCCCATGGAGGAGGGAGGGGAGGGAGGGAAAGGAAAATTGAAAAGAATTAAGACGTGTTATGTTCTTATACCAACGCCTCGTGTTGACTATAATTATGTACCACAAACATGGACTAACAAAAATAAGATGTTAAAGAAAAATCTCTCTCACCAGTTGCCAGTGGACACCCCCAGTGCATTTCCTGTGACTTCACAACCAGTCTTGCTCATGTACTTACTTCCCTCGCTAGTTCTTTGTAGTCCAACAACATCACCCTCAGAATCCCTCTTGACCACCCCTCTGTTTCATTCTACAGTATCACCTGAGGTCTGGGATACCATCCACACCAGGGCTCCCTCTGGCCCCTCTACTTTTACCAGCAGTGACACTGGTCATCTGCATTCAAATGACTGAGAGAGCCCATCAACTCCACAGGTCCCAGATTGGCCCCTTGATCTTTCCCTCCAAATGGTTCCTTGCACAGAAATCAGAGAGACATTTCTGACTCATTTCTCTCCCTTCCTCAGCCCTTTGGACTTAGGAGATAGGGTGTGGCCAGGCTGGCTGGGGAAATGTGTGGGACCTGTCAATCACAAGATCCCAGGGCAACAGGAGGACGCGTATGCAGAATATCTCAGGAGCTCTACAGACATAGACAGAATAAAAAACAGTGGCCGTCAGGGAAAGCAGCTATGGTTCATGTGTTTGCAGTAGCTGGCACCATGTTTCTCAGATGCAGTGTGTCTTTTTATTTCTGCTTTTACCCTATCATTTTCATTATTCCCAAGTTTGCTCTGCAGAACTGGCTTCTCCCATGCCCAATTTACCCCCACACTTTTCAAATAAATGTTTTGGCACTGTTACTGGCTTGTCTCATCCAATTCTTTGTTCAAGGCAAGAAGAATGTGGAAATTGATTATCGAGCCATTTCTAAAGAAACTACCCTATAACACACTTACCCACCAACTGGTCTCAGTATCTGCTGACTCCATCTTATGGGGTTTCATTGCCTAGAAATTTGTTGTGGTTTGTGTCTAAATGTCCCCCAAGAGGCTCATGACACCATAGCAGGACTTTTGGGAGGTGACTGGATTGTGGGGCATTATAGGTCACTTGCTGTGAGGAGGTAGGGCTTGGTTGGAAAAGGTGGGTTGCTGTGGGCTTGACCCGGAAGAGTGTATTTCCCTCCCGGGCTTCTCCCTTGACTCCCTTTGATTCCTGAATGCCATGGCATGGGCAGTTTTCCTCTGCCATTCCCCTCTGCCATGCTTGGAGCCATCGGACTATGGACTAAAAGTTCTGCAAACTGTGAGCCAAAATAAGCCTCTTTTAAATTGTGGGTGTTGGGCATTGTGTGTCAGTGGTGAGGAACGCAATTTAGACACTCCATGGGCCCCACAGCAGCAGTAATAATTTATTGAGTGCTTTTTATGTCCAGACATTGTGCAAGCATTGTGCTCACGTGGCCTCGGTGAATTCTTTTAAATGTCTCATAGAAACAGGAAGGAACAGAAGCACGGAGAAGCTAAGTCCTTTGCCTAAAGCCGAGCCCAGATGGGCCCCCAGGTCTTGCTGACAGCACAGCCCTTGCGTGTCAGCATTGTCACGCGGCCTTATTTCAGGCGCTGAGCGTTCCCTGCGAAGATGGTCGCATCAGCTTTACTGGTTTTCCTCTCTTCACACTTCCCCTCTCCTGGGTGTAGCTGTCAATCAGATGACTTCCATTTGTTGCTTCCCAAAACTGAAAAAATACTGAAATTCCCCTTAAGCTCTATGAGTGGGTTCCTGGTGCTCTTCAGCTAAAATCTCTACTCTGGAGCCTCTGAAGCCCTGCAGGGAATATCCTCGTTTTAGAAAGTACAGGCTGATGTATGTAAGGGCGAAGGGCAGGATGTCTATAACCATCTGTGTATTAGACTGTAATAGTGGTAACACTATTTGGATATGCATATATTCTATATTGACTGATGGTAGGTACATAGGTTGATGATTGAGAAAGCAAATATGGCAAAAACTTTTAGCAAATCCTCATAAAGATTTATGAGAGCGCATTATTCTATTTCTATAATTTTTCTGTAGAGTTCTTTTTTCAAAAATGAGAACTTACCAAGGTTTTCGGTTATTGTTGTTACCGATTTGGTTTTTTTGTTCGTTTGTTTTTGTTTTGTTTTGTTTTTGTGACAGGGTATCTTTATGTAGTCCAAGAACTTGCAGTCCTCCTCCTACAGTCTCCTGAGTTCTGGGATTGCAGGCGTGTGCTACCGTGCCCAGCATGGCTCCCCTCAGTGCCTACAACCCCTTCTCCATCGCACCATGTGTGTGCCGCTCCCTCGGCATGGAGCGTTCGGCCCCTCACTTGCTGCTTAGTTCCTCCCGTTCGTTCTTCAGACCTCTGCTGCAGACCACTCCTCGGAGAGGAAATCCCAGGCTCTGACGGTGTCGCAGGCCTACTGACACCATGGGCAGCATGTGCCGTGTCCCTCAGTGCAGCTGCTCCGTCCACTGTGCACCTGACTGAAGTCTACGTCTCTGCTGCCACGACCCTCACAGAGTGCTGGTTCTGTCTTGGGTCCCAATCAGCACATTAAAAAAAAAAAAAATTCTAGTATTTCATCAAGGCTGAGAACTTACAAAGAGATGAGTAGCTGGGTGGTCTGTTGGCCATCTTTGATCTTTCCAAATAAGACATCATTGGCTTAGAAACTAGAAAGCTGGAGGTCCACAGGAGAATATTTTTAAAAGCCTTTAAGTACTAATAGCCAGTAGTTATGCAAATGTCCATGTGCACAATATTCACAGGAGCTGATGTGTTATTTGTCAGGCATTCTGTGGTTTAAGACTCCTAGTGGGAAAACATAACAGTAAGTTCCAAGAATGCTCAGCGCCTGAAATAAGGCCGTGTGACAGTACTGACACACAAGGGCTGTGCTGTTGTGAAGACCTCGGAGCCCATCTGGGCTTGGCTTTGGGCAGATGACTTAGCTTCTCCATGCTTCTGTTCCTTCCCATTTCCACGAGATGTTTAAAAGAATTCACTGAGGTCACATGTGCACAATGCAAGTTACTTAGATCATAACACAGGCAACTAAATCTCAGCAAGTTCAACACTAAATTCCTCATCCTTCCTGGAAGAACTTCTCCATCTCAATCTCCTCCTCTTCCTCCCCTTCTTTGTCCTCCATCTCTGTCTCTTCCTCTTCCTCTTTCTCCTCCTGCTTTTCCTGCTCTTCCTCTTCTTCCTTTTTCTCTTCTTCCTCCTCCTCTTCTTCTTCCTCCTCTTCCTCCACCTGCATCTCCTCCTCCTGTACCTCTTTCTCCCCTTCTTCCTCCCCCTCCTCCTCCATTTGCATCTCAAGAAACAGCAGGGACACTCAGCCAGCTGCCACACTCTGTGCTCGGACCCGTCCACCTCTGCCACCATAGCCACTCTCACCAAGTTCTGGTCCCTCAACTCCTAAAAAGACTCAATCTTCTCTCATTCGGGTCACCTTTTCTCATCTCTACAATTGAATCCCATCCAATTTTGCCATCTTTGACTTACCCACAATGAAATCCCCTCTCTGCTGCAGCCATAATTACCTTTGGAATCGTCAGTGTCACCAATTGCTCCCCTGCTGAAAGCAGTGCAGCGACATAGTGGACAAGGCTGACCTCGAAATACTCACAGTATAAATACCTGGAAGTGTAAATACATAGACGAGCTTTTCTAAAAGAAACATGGATACTTGCATGCTTTACAGAAGAGGACATAGAAAATGAGACTGGTCACCATAAAAGTGGCTGCTGGGGTAGATCTTGCATAGGTTCTAGGTAAGGATTCTAGGATTTATCAAGAGATACAACAGAGGTCAATTATGCCCTCTGTATTTGGCCAATCACTGCTTTTCAGTACCAGCTTTTTAACGATGGCCTTTCGAAGGCCAACTCCTCAAATGCTGGCTTCAGTGACATACCGATACCCCTAAACTTGTGCAACATCGATAATCACATGGCTGTGTAAATTACCAGCACTACACACTACAAACTTTACCCAGCAATTTCACCAGTTTTCTCTTTCTTGGGATCCAAGCAGCAACAGCACATTGCATTTAGATTTCTTTCAATTTTAACTATATGTCTGTCTTAGTTACTTTTCCGTCCTTGCTGAGACAAAACACCTGACACCCTAAATTAGGGAAAAAAAGGTTTATTTAGCTTACAGTTTTTGGAGGTTTCAGTCCATAATCAGCTGGTTCCAAGTCAGAGTGGCATGGCACTGAAGCAACACTTCAAGGCAGCAGCCAGAGTAAAAGCAGCCAGAGTAAAAGGGGCAAGAGCAAGCCTCTTCTCCTCCCTTATATTGTACACAGACCACCCCCTCCCTCCAGGGTGGGTGTAGCATTCACAAATCTCCTTGCCTTCCTTTGCACAAGATGAGGATGTTTACAAAGTAAGACCCCTGGCTCCCTGCTGAGTCTCTCAGTTAAACTTCTGACCTTCTCAAATCGACACAATGAACAGGTAACTGCTGGTGCTCTACACCCCAGGATGTAGAGCTGCTAACTTACTTAATTAAGCTTCTAGACTTCTCAAGTTGACACAATGTATAAACCATAACAATGTCCCTTCATCACTGTTCTCTCTGATAGACCATTTTCTGTCCAGAGAGCAGGAAAACACTTCAGCCTTCCGCCTGATCAAAATTTATTGAAAAATCTTTTCTTTCACCTTTACAATTCACTTTGGGCATTGGGCACAAATGTTCAGATTGTTGTCAACTTTGGGGAAACATAAAACTTCTTTCATATGTGAGCTGTAATGTGCAATGTGTCTATATACGCTGCTTCCTCAAATCCATCCTTGATAAAAGAAAGCTTCCATTTTGCCTGGACACTGAGTATGACTGGGTCCTTCACTTAATAGTTTAGTATATGTGATAACTGGAATAGTTTGCCACAGACTGGCTTCTGGTTTTATTGTTCTTAAGTCTTTTTTCTCCATTATCCACATATTTTTGGTGCCTGGCATTGTAGGACTATGTGTATCTCCATTCAACCTCTGGCACTATTGGCCTGGCAAGTCAACATGTGGATGGTGGGAGCTTTCTGGAAGCCAATCCAACATCTGCACAATGTGGGAACAACTGCAAACCACTAAATGCAACCCGTAAAACTCCAAATGCATGTAGACTCACTCATCTTCTCACTGACCAAATCTCCAAGAGCCCCATGGCCATTTCAATGCCATTAATAGGAGGAGGAGTTTTTTTAAGTATAGTCAATTCATAGGAAATATTATTTTTTCTAGAATTCATCATGTTTGTTTTATTTGTCAGCTTTCAAAAATTTATGATTTGTCAAGGTTCCTTTTTTTTATGGTCAATATTTACTTTTACTCCTAATTTTGCATTCATAGTTAGTTCTATTTTTCTTGGAGAGGGCCCCAAGTTGCATCAGCTCTAGGCCCCGAGAAAAGTGGATTTGCCCTTGATTGAGAGTGTTTACCATTCACAGACCTCAGTGAAGTGCTCAAATGATGTGCAGGAAGGAGGTAGTAAAAGCCAGAAGGAAGTGGTGCTATTCCAGAAGTAATGAAATAAGTAAATATGAGCGAATTTCAATCATACATCACTCCCTGTTGCTCTGGATGTACAAGCGCAGGGCAGAGAGTGGCCGTGCAGGTCCTTGCTGCCTGCAGTTTCGTCACTCCCCACTCCCACTTGCGGCCTGCAAATGTTTGTACCACGTGAGAGATGAATGCAAACCTCTGGCTGTCAGCCCTTGTTATGTGAACTAGTGCTGGTCCACTGCTAGTCCACTTCCCTTCCTTGGGGACGCAGTGATGAGAAGACAAGACAGTCTTCCTGATGTCTGTCCCATCCTCCTGTCATCTTAGGGCATGGTGGAGCTTTTCCCGGGGATGGTGCCCCGCCTGTAGCCCTCAGCCTACCCCAGAAGCTGCTTCCGGAGAGTTCCACACTTCCCTCAGCCAGAGCTCATCCTCTTGCAGTGACAGTGTGCTTGGCAGTGCCCCGGAGTTAAGACTCCAGGGGCAAATGTCACCAGTGAGAGCCAGCTTTCTGCTCCCCCAAGCTGAGGTACAGACCACAGTCCCTCTGAGGGTCCCCAGATGGCTAAGCCCCCATCACCTAAAATCAGTTCCTTGCTGAGTGCTTCCTAATGATAAGGGACAAAATGACAATTTGTTTTAAAGCTCCTAATTGGCTTCATTTTGTGATTCAAAAACAGACATTTTGCTTCATAAAATAAAACAAGTGTTCCAATGGACTGTGCGGAAGAAGTTGTCTTATAGATGAAGAAATGTTGAAGGAAGCAGAGACAAAGAACAAACAACTAGCTGGGCTTTGAGGCATATGCCTGTAATTCCAGGAGTCTGGGAGGCTGAGGCACGAGGATTGCAAATTTCCAGTCCAGTCTGGTAACTTAGCAGCTGAGTGAGATCCTGTCATAAAAATGAAGAATGTGAAAAAGGGCTGAGTGTGTAGCTTAATGCAAAGGTCCTGGGTTCAATTCTCATTCCTTCCCCCAGTACTAAAAAAAAGCAGAGTGATAGCTTTAAAGTTACTTTCTAACATTACTTTCCATGTCAAGTGGAGATAGGCAGACAGAACAGCAGAGAGATAACAGATTGGCTAACATCAGGCTACATTTTCTGGAAGAGGGAATTTCATTGTCATGGAGACTGAAGCTAGCCTGTTTGGAAACGTTGGCTGTCACCTCCTCTATTTCACAGACGGTCAGTAACAACTTGGTTTCACTTTTAGTCTGAGTGGCTGCATTTCAGCGTTTGACCTGCCCAGGCCCCATGAGCGACTTAGTCCAAAGCAACAGCTTCCTCAGATGTTTAACCAATGCAGGGCTCGCCTCCTCACTGAACTGCTTGCATGCAACCCCTCGCTGCAGGGTCTGCTGAGACAGAGGGCCGCTGCTGCCCTCGGCCACCTGTCAGACCTGTGAGACAGTGCGGTGCAGGAGGTGGAAGGTGTTGGGCAGTGCTGCGTTGACCCCAGGATGTAGTTCTAGAAGACAGTGATTTGAAAGATGAAATTCTCAAAACATGTGTGTCTTGGTTACTTTCTTCTCCTTGCTACGACAGAATACCTGATGCCCAAAATAAGGGAAGGAAAGGTTTATTTCTTACAGTTCTTGGGAGTTTCAGTCCATACTCAGCTGGCTCCAAGGCAGGGCGGTGTGGCGGGGCAGCCATTCACGGAGGCCACAACAGCAAGGCGAACCAGCCAGAGAGAGGGAAGATACGCCTTCTTCTCACCCTTACACTGTATGCTGGCTTCACCCCTGGGCGGGTACAACACTCACATTGCCAATCCCAGCACTAGACAACAAGTCACCCACAAATGCTAGACTCAGCCGCATCCATGCCATGATTACATGAGACTTGGTGGGGCCACAGGAACATAAACCATAACTGTGCATTTTGACTGAATGAGTCTTTCTCCTCAAAGTTTCAGGAGCCTTCAGGATCCTCCAGCCTGAAAGCACAGTCTTAAAAACAGATGGATTTAGGGGTAGATTCAGAGGGAAAAAAGCCTTCAAAAATGGCTCCTTGGTGCCCAGAAGTTGCACTGGGAAAACTAAACTGAGGGTTTCTCCAGCCAGCGGTCTGCGGTCCCCTTCATTCTCCATGGGCAGGGACAGTGTCTGAGCCTGCGAGGCTGGGATGCAGCTTCCAGGGACTGAGGAATCCTGTGGCTGCTGCCTAGTAAACGCTTCATATCTAGCAACAGCTGGGGCCACTTGTCTCTAGCCTCTGACTCTGAGAAGCGAGACTACAGGAGTCTTCATGTTGCCTGGTTTGTGTATTTTTTGTTTGTTTGTTTTTGTTGGTCCTAGGCATCAAATCCAGGGGCACACTACTACCGAGCTGCATCCCCAACCATTTTTATTTTTTATTTTGAGACAGGGGCTTGCTAAGTCTCCCTCAAACTTATGATCTCAAACTTGGTCTCAAACTTGCAATCCTCCTGTTTCAGCCTCTGAAGAACTGGGATTATAAATATGCAGCACAGCACCTGGCTCCTCGTTACCTCTTGGTCATTTAGAGGACAAAGACTACCGCTCAACCCCTCCCAAGGCCCTAGTAGCAAACCGTCTCCAGGGGGGTCTCTGCCTTGAGGTGGAGAAGCTCAGCCAGCAACTTGGCTGCTTCCTAGGTTGTAAATATCCTTGCATTTTACAGGCTGGGTGGTAATAAAAGAAGAGCATCTTGAAAGCAGAATAGTTTGTAGACAGATCCGGAAAGCCAGGAAGGCTAAGCCCGCCTCTAAAGCTGGTCACCTGGTGGGGCCCGATGGGTGCAGATGGCAAAGCCATCAAGGAGAGGCAGTGCCCAGATCAGCACAATGGGCGCCCCTGTGCGCCTGGGGACTTTGTGTCTGTACATTTGCAATCTCTGTCCCCTCTACGACCCCAGGCTGGGGTCTGCTAAGAAAATAACCTGGCTTGCAACTGCGTTCCTCCATCTCCACTTGCAAGTTTGAGAAACCCCTGGA
>RJWM01011546.1:40000-59395 GCA_004363535.1 Dasyprocta punctata
AAAAAACCCGGATGTGCAGGTTATACTCCAAACCAAATAAACCAGAGCCTCTGAGGGTGAGACTCAGGACTTTTAAAACTCCCCTGTTCATTCTAACAAGCAGCCAAGCTTGGGAGCCAGTGTCTTCCACTTCCTGAAATAGGAAGGATGGGGGCTGGGGAAATTGGAACTGCTGTAGTGGAAAAGTGTCCAATGGCCAAGGAAAGCTGTCTCCAAGGTCGTCAGGGAGGGGTCTCCTAGGAAGAGGGACCAGGAATCCCAGTGTAATTACTCAGCCAGCGTGTACTCAGTGTATTCAGCAGCTCAGCGCTCAGTTTTATTTCCTGCCTGAAGAACAGCAGGAGGTGGCTACCTGGTTACAGAGCTGTGATCCCACCGTGACCAATGTTACGATTCTGTTTTAGGTAACGGGAGTGGCGTGGAAGAGGCACAGATCACTGCAGCGGAGCCCCAGTATAGGAGACACTGATGCTGAGTTTTAAAGGGACAGGGGGATCTCTGTTCACCATGGCCCATGAATGGACCAGGCACATGGGGTGTTTTTGCTCCAGCTGCTATAACAGGCTTCCACAGGCTGGGTGGTTGCTGTGGTTTCTATGTAGATGTCCCCCAAAGCCTCATGTGTTTATAGGAGAAGCTTTTGAAGGTGATTGGACTATGACAGCGACATAACTGACTTGCTGTTAGAAAATGGGGTCACTGGAGGCCTGGCCTGGGATGGTATGTCTCCCTTCCTGGCTCCTCCCTTCCCTCACTGCTTCCTGCCCACCATGAAGTGAGTGGCTTCCCTCTGCCAGATCCTTCGCCATGTCTTCCTGTCTTGAAGCCAGCCAGCTGTGGGCTAAAAACATGAACCAAAATCAACCTCACCTCTCTTCAGTCACAGGTGTTGGGTGCTACATCTTAGCAACAAAGACAGTAAGAGAGTGGCCTAAACAATAATTTGTTTTTCAGCACTCTGGAGGGCAGAAAGTCCAAGATCATGGTGCTGGCTGATTCAGTTTCTGACTTGCAAATTGTTTCCTTAGGTGTGAAAGAGAAAAAATGGTCTCCTCCTCTTCATATAAGGGCATTCATCTCATCAAGAGGGCCCCACCTCCATGACCTCACCTAAACCTAATTACCTCCCAAAGACTGCCCTCCAGATACTGTTGCACTGGAGACTGAGCTCCAGCATATGAATTTGGGGGACACACAGACATTCAGCCCAGGGTAGCAGTTGTTGTCTGACACCACAGGGTGAAGCAGAGGCCAATCAGTCCTAGGAGCTGGGAGGGTGCAGAGGGGAATCGAACACTGAGCTCAGACAGGGCAGGGGGAGGATGTAACACCTCCTGAATCCCCAACCAAGCAATGATCTTAGGTATCTTTCAAAATACCAAGTACTTAAGTGTCTTAGACCATTGTGTGTTGCTATAGCAACATACCTGACAGTGGCTGCTTTCTAAGTTAAAGAGGATTATTTTAGCTCACAGTCTTGGATGTTGAAAAGTCGAAGCTCAGTGGCCACTTTCAGCCAGGACCACATAGCCATGGCATCACACAGTGGCAGCATATTCAAAAGCAGCAAGTGGCTCACAGAGAAGAGACTGGACACGGTGGCCTCACTTTGTAACAACCGGCTCTCTCCATAACCAGTCCACTTTCTTGAGACCTAACCCGCTCCCTTCAGCCCTTAATCCTTTTTTCAGATAGTGCCTGTGACCAATTACCTCCTGCTCAGTCCTGCCTTTTAAAGATTCTACCTCCTGTCTACAGCAGGGATCAGTTTGCAGCACCTGAGCCTTTGAAGGAAAAATCACATCCAAACCATAGCTCCAGGCTGGGGGAGGGGTAAGGCCCTGCTGGGGGTGGGCACGAGTGGCCACAGCTGTGAGGGCTGGAGGCAGCTGGTCCTCATAATGAGGATATTATTTGGATGTCTGGGAATTCCAAGTCCTGAGCCCATAGCAATAGCTGATGGGGCTTCTAGCATTTTCCTTCTCAATGTGTAGTTGTGGGCCAGCAGCATCATTTGGGGGCTTCCTAAAAATGCAGCCTTGAATCTACCCAAACGTAAGAACCAGGCTTTGCATTTATTAACCCAGGATAATTCCTAGGCACATTCAAGTTTGCAAAGTTTGAGCAGACTCCAGCCCCTAGCAGGGGGGATAAACAGCCAACCCTGCCACGGCCTAGGGCCCAGAGCCTGCTGTGTACGGAGCTAAGCCAGCCCTCTTGTTTTGGAAATAGCTGCCAACAGAAGTTGTCATCTGGGACAGGCTCAAGGGGACAAAAATGTACAGAGCACAACTTGAGGTCAAGTGCAGGGTGCTTTGCGGTAACACGTGTCATCCCTGACCCTTCCCTGTTCCACCCTTGAGTCCCTTCGCAGAATCATCTTTGCAATCCAGGGATGTTGGCACCGTCAGCCAAACTGCTAGTGACACGGCTCTGCTTCAGCGACCTTGTCCTCTCCTCGCATGTGATATGAGATCTATGGATGAACCGACAAAGCGCTGGAGGCCAGGCCCTTGGGGCTATGCCAGGTCTCAGCTGCTCAGAGCCCTGGGAGGCACTGCTGTCGTCCCTTATGTACTCTGATCATCCACCTCTGCCCAGTTGCACCTGCCTCAGTCCCCAGCAGGCTGCCTTCCCAGACCTGAAATGTCAGGATCTTCTGTAAGCTGGCAGCCCTGGATGGTGGCTGAGGCTAGAAGACCAAGCTGGGAGGCCACCCTCACCTTGTGGCTTCACGTGGACCATCGCCAGGCTCACGCTGTCTCACACAGGCCACCTGTTTGGCTGGGAGGTGACCCTGGCACATTTCATGCCTGGTGGGCTGAGGACCCTGGCGTTTCTGAGCGTGTGTCAGGCATGGAAGACAGAACACTGTGTGGCTAAAGTGAACCAAGGTGGTGGCCCCGAAGGAAGTGGACCTATGACCATTGGGAGACTGAATCTCTGCACCCAGGAATCTTTGTGTGATAGGCTGGGAAGTGCCAATTCTCAGGATCCCAAGAGGGATCAGGGCCCATGTTGTCCTCCAAAGCCAGCTGCAAACATCAGGCTGGAAGCATGAATGGATTGACGATGAGCCCAGCACCGCACACCCCAAAACACTCTGGTTCCTCCATCGATTTCTGTTCTGGGGCTGCTGCTGGGACCCCACTCCAGGGGCACAGTCTCCGCTCAGGGCTTCCCACACTTACATTTCCCTAGTTGAGAAACAGGGTGCTGTGATGGAAGCCCCAGACAGAGAAGGTTCCACACCTGCTGCTCATGCTCAAGGTCCCCTTCTGTGCCACAGGGAACTGCGGTCCCCCAAATGGTAGCGGAGCTCTAGACCTTCCTCAGAACAGCACTTTGCCCGCATCTTTTGCTTCACTTGTCCGATTGCTCTTTGGCTCTCAGGAAGGAAGAAATCTTTTCTCTGCCTAAACCAACACCCTGGCTGTTTCCTGACTGGAGGTGACGGTCACAGGGGTATCCCACTGACCCCCTGGTCCTCGGACCCCTGGATCCATCACCACGAAAGAAGCCCTGTCTCTATGATCTTGTTCTTCTGCCTCATACAAAACACAGCCAGGGGAGTCTGAAAGCTTGGATGTTGTGTCTTAAGATACTGTTTTATCTTAATGCACTACTGCAACCAGGCGCGGTAGTAAGGTCTGAAGTCCCAGCACTGTAAGAGGCTGAGGCAAGAGGATCTTGAGTTTGACTCAACTTGGCAAAACCCTAAGACCTCAAAATAAAAAATACAAAAAGAGCTGGGAATGTAGCTCAGCACGAAGGGTTCAATCCTCAGTCTCAAAAAAGACACTATTGCTGGCCACACCCTCGAAGCCCAGCCCAAGTCTCAGCCACCATGTTTTCTCTGGCGTTAAGATCAAAGAAGAGCAGCTCTGGAGCCCCTGCCAGCCCGCCCAGACTCCTGTGAGCACAGGTGGGGCCAGGGGACACACGCCCCTCTAAAACAAGCAGCAACTCCCAGCTGGAGGGCAGCACAAATACAGACCAAGGAAGGAAATATTCTCCCAGCCAGCCAGGACACAGAGCTCTGTGATCTGAAAGCTTTTTTGAGCCTACTTTGGAAAACGGGCACAGTGAGCTAATTGTCAAACCCCAAAGGAAGACACTTACCTGACAGAGCCAAGCATGTTATAAAGAAAATCACAGGGTTAGCACTGCATTCTCGGTGTGCATAATACATAGAGCTCTTAAGGGTGGCAGCCTGCATCTCAACTGCTTCTTGCTGGCTGAGCGCCCCTTCTGTGTGGGAAGCACTGGTGTTTGGATCCAGAGGTCAG
Source organism: Dasyprocta punctata (assembly GCA_004363535.1). Lineage (NCBI taxonomy): Eukaryota > Metazoa > Chordata > Mammalia > Rodentia > Dasyproctidae > Dasyprocta > Dasyprocta punctata. The sequence goes on from RJWM01011546.1 coordinate 44,290, forward strand.
CCCAGTGTCCCCTCTAAAGCAGCAGAGTGTGTCTCCTCCGTGTCACCACCAGAGAGATCTTCCAACTTCGGGATTACAATGTCCCGCTGAGATCGTCCTTGTTACACATCTGTGTGCTTTGCTGGGCTCGGAGCTGGTATTTCTCCACCGGACATTGTTTAATGCTTGCAGCATTCTCAGGAGCTGGCATCTGCTAAACAGACTCAGAGCGAATAGATATAGAGTCCCAAGTCCCTCAGGAGAGATTGAGCCAGGATTCGAGCCCTTGTTGTACTCCAAGTTTCCGGCAGCCCTCATGCTACACAACCTCCCGAAAGAAGTGGTGCCAACTGCAGGAGAAATGGGTACCCTGGGATTTCCAGACCATACACACTGTAAATACCCCATGATTTTCCTCATAAAATTCTTGGCTTTGTCATGTGTCTCCATTTCAGATTTGACAATTGGTTTACTATATCTGTTTTCCAAACCAGCCTCAACAAAGCTTTTACAACATGGAGCTTTTGGAAACAGATTCCTAGCCAGGCTTGTTGGTGCACACCCCTAATCCCAGAACTCTGGGAGGCTGAAGTGGGAGAATCTCCTGCTCAAGACCAGCCTGTGTGACTTAGCAAGACCCTGTCTCCAAAAAAAAAAAAAAAAAAAAAAAAAAAAAAAAAAAAAAAAAAAAAAAAAAAACAAAAACAAAAACAAAAAAAACAAAATTGGGGACGTAGTTCAATGAGAAAGCCCCAGATTCAGTCCCAAGTACTGCAGAAACAAAACAACAAACAAACAAAATCTGGATGCCTACATCTCACCCCAAACCAACTAAGTCTAAATCTGGAGGGGAAGAGCCAGGGATGCTGTATTTCTAGAATAAATTCCTAAAGGTAAAGCCAAGAAGTTGAAATGGACCTTTGAAAACTAGGATGTTACAGCTAAGTCATTGCTCCAGCTTCCAGCCCCAGTGCCAAGGAATTGTGATCACAACCAGAATTTCAACATTGTTCAGGGCCCACTGGTGGCCAAAACCTGGCAGAATCTACGTAAGCATATTTCCTTGTTTTGTTGTACACCTTCTCTAAGTCCATGTGCTTCTGTGAGTTGTTTTTCTAAAACAATGGCAATCATCAGAATTCCCTGAACCTCAGGAATCACTCTCGTGTATATAAAAAGATGTCCAAACTTCCGCTGCCTGCCTTCCCTCCTGAAGGCATAAGTCTATTCTCTGCTTTACAAAAAAGGCATTCTACGCTTCCAAAATCTTTTATCAAATGCCAAAGAATTGTGGACCAAGGAGCCAGTTCCTCATAATGTCAGGACCCTAATTCCTGGTGACATTTTTATTTTTATTTTTTTTTGAGACAAGATCTCACCAAGTCCCTAAATTGTCTAGGCTGGGCTTGAACATGTGATCCTCCTGCCTCAGCCTCCCAGAGTGCTGGGATTACAGGTGTGCACCAGAGCACCTGGCTAATTTCCATGGGCTTTTCTCCTACTCTTGGTGATGGACAGGAGAATGAACCCAGAGAGGTTAAGGCCGAGCTTCAGGCCTCTGGTCAGGCCCCCAGTAACAAGACAGAGACAGGGGAATAAAAGGGGCATATATTTAGCTAGGAGGCAAAATAAATTCAAAAACCAAAGTGTGCCACAGCTCAATGGTAAGCTGAGTAGTCCTGACAGTTGAGCAATTGTCCCCCAGGAAAGTGGTAACAATGAACTATAATAATCAAGGAAGGCTGTGTGGAAGAGGGGCAGCTTAAATTGAACTCAGCAGGTTTCAGAAAAGGGAAGAAGAAGGAAAAACAGTATTCTAAATAGGAAAACACCAGGAAGAAGAGCTTTGAGAGAGAATGATATTTCTATAAGGCAGGGATCAGGTCAGCTGACCAGACTGGTGTTATGGAGGGAGAATATGCAGAAAGAAAGCCCAAGGAAAGCAGTTTCTGATGAATAGGTCGATTTGGATAAGGATGGCACTAGGGAGCCACTGTGGGCTCTGGAGGGAATGCTCATGTGATAAAATGGCTAACTGGTGAGGTGAAGATTGAGGTGGATGCCAGGAGAATCAACCAGACCCTTGTTCCCCAGCTCATTGAACTGTTTCCTCATACGAAAGGTGATACCTCTAGATCAAGACCAGAGGACACCTAGTGATACCTTAAATCCATGGATTCCCCAAGGCTTAAGAAAGGGCTCATTTCTTATCAGAGCTCCTGAACTTGCAAGAATTGTCTTTGAGGGAGGTGCCAGGCTGGAAAGGAGATATTTGGAATATGGGATGGGGAAGGCTGGACACTGGTTCCCTAGCTGGAGAGGAGGAGAAAAGGGAGGAGGAGATTCAATACATGGACACAAAAAGGTGCCCAAAGGAGAGGTTGTACTGAAAGATACCAGCAACCGGGCCTGCCCTCCCCCGCAAGGTAGAGCAAGGATAAACTCAGTCTTGCTATAGAGAAAGGAGGCCTTTTGAAGAGCCAGATCTATGTGGCTGCAATAGTGTTGGATGGAAATGATTGATCTTAAAAATCACAATTCTTGGTCTGACTAAGAGAGAAACAGACTGGCTCCAGTACTAGAGCAGGTGGGCTTCAGGCACAGCTAGATCCAGGGTATTCCAGGGATATACTCAGGACTCGGTGATCATCCCTCAGTGGGGTCCTCTACCGTATGCCCTCATTCCATGATGCATTTTTTTCCAGCTTGGATGCTTGTCTTTTGCAACCATTGTCCTTCAGAAAGAGAGAGGTTTCCTTCTCTCAGGGTTCCCTCTGGTCCTTCACCTACCTTTGAACCAAGCACCATGTCCATTGACCAGCCTGAGTTTTAGGTACATTCATGCGGCAGGGGAAGAGGGGTCCTTTGATTGACAACCCATCAGAACCCCAAAGTGCTGGGAGGATGGGAAGTATGCAGGGGGTTCAGAGTCGAGGCAGATGACATGGCAGTCATGGGAATTGGCTCCAGGGATGGTCATGGAAGGCTTCCTGACAATGTGGAATGTGGGCTGAGCCTCAAAGGATAAATAGAACGGGTGTTGGGAGAAGACAATGAAGTGTTAGGGCAGAGCCATAGCTTGGGGAAAGGCATAGAAAGCATCTCTGGTCCTAAAAGGCATCCACTTAGCTGGCTGTAGCCAAGTGTAAATTCTGCCTCATTAGCCTTCTTTATACCCACCTTGGGGTAGCACTGACGCTCAAGAGGTTAGGACTGGGGACTCTGCCCATATATAAAAGGCAGAGCCACTGACTTCTCAGGCATGAAGTGACACCTCTGTCCCTTCTCCCAGAATACTGGATAGAACAGGAGACTCCTCATTTCCGGGGGGCAGAAGATCCTACAGACTGAACCCCAGGAAGCCAGTAGCCTTGGCGAAGGCAGCCAAGCTGAGTGTGGGCAGAGTTCAGGGCACACCCAAGGTTCCAGCTTCCAGTGTCCTGGTGTGGTCACATGTGTGACGCAGAAGCCCCATTCTGAGAGACCTGGCCCTTCCTCGCCTCTGCCTGTGCACATTTAGAGCAGCCTGGTGGAACCCGCGTTGGGACGTTTCCTGCTGTGGCTGGCAGGCCCTGTGTTCTTTTCTCCTCATTTTCCATGATGATCTGAAGATGTGACCCACTGCACTACGAATGGGGATATATTTCCAATTAGAATTTTGAATTGGTTGTTAATAACATAATTGCTTGTTAGCATTTGTTAAAATGTAGTCGTTCTTTAAATGTTGACTTTGGAAGAAGCAATCTCTCCCTGCGAATCAGCACCATGTGTGGGCCCCTGGCGGGGCAACCAGACCTCAGCTTTTTCCCATGAGTCAGTGCCATTCGTGGACTGCTGGGGAAGAGAACAAGAAGTCACCAAGAAGCAAGCCCTCCCTGTGAATCAGCACCATGTGCAGGCCACTGAAGGGAGAGCCAGATGCCAGTCCCTCGCAGTGCAGGGCTTGGGAAACAAGAAGAGCAAACCCCACCCAACTCCACCCAACCCCCATGATAAGCGACCAGCTGACCTGGAAAAACACAGGCTGTGATGATAGCTATTGAGGTAAATATAATTTAATGCTCTTAGTGTTTAGTGTTTCACTGACTTTGTAGGTCTAAAGCCAGTAGTCTGATCATCTATTCAGAGGATAACAATATGCAATGTAGCATCTATGGGGGAACCTCCTTCTAAAGGTGGTAGCCACGATTAATTCCCTGTTCTCTTGTTTTGAAGTCCTGTATTATTTTCATCGTTTTGTTGGGTTGGGTTTGATTCTGGCTTATCTTGTTTGATTTTATTATATCCGATGGCATGGGTAGCTATTTCAAAGATAACTGCTCTGTCCTGGTTACCGCTCACCTGGAAGCTCCACTTCACATCATCTCTCAACTCTGGCAGTGGTTAGGAGGAGTTTTCAATCATCTTCTTGTAGAAAATGGATATACAGGCATGTTTAGCCGTATAGCTGCAGATAAAATCAGCACAGCTAAGGATAAAATCCCAGACTGGCATTTCTTTTGCATTGTCACTGTATAAGTTAGGACTTACTAGAGTAACAGATTTGAAATATGTATGATTTATAAGGTAGGCTTAGAGTGGGCACCTACAGGGTCACATGTGGAAGAATGCAAAGGACCTTCTGCAAGCTGAAGAACCAAAGGATACATTCAGCATAGAAGACCTGGAGCTCACTGCAGAGTCCCATTGGAGTCTGTGTCAGAAGCTAAAGGATCTTTGTTGGAAGGCTGAAGAGTCTGCTCTAGAAGCCTGGAGATGAATGTCAAAGGCAATGGTGCAGACTAGAGCTCCTCCAAAGAAGCTGAAAAGAGCCTTCCTTCTTTCCCTTTTCATTCCACCCAGCCTACAAGCCTATTGGTTGGTGCCACTTGCACCCAGGATAAATCCGTTCAGTCACACCAAGAACTACACTAAACTCACTCAAGTTGACACGAGTTAACCATCGCAATCACTTTGAATGTATTTCTCTACAGTGAGATGTGGTATAGAGTGGTGGTCATGAGCAGCAGGAGCCATGTCAACTTGGTTTGAGCCCCACCTCCTGCACTCAGCAACTGTGGGATCCTGGGTAACACCGTGGAACTTCTTTCCATTCGGCCTCCTCAGCTATACAAAGTGGCCTATCATAGAACGTTTGTGAATTCAATTCATTAACATACATAGAGTGTTTGATACAGTCCCCAGCACACAGTACTGTTCAAGTGTTAGCTGACATCATTAGCTTCTCTGATTTCTTTTGATGCTCATGAGAAAATGTCTAGTTGTGGTTCCTTTGCAGACACTCTAGTTCATTCTGATTCCTGGAGGATCTCTCACTATTGGACATTCACCAACATTTTCAGACTGGGAGCTTGGTCTTCCTACCATTTTGGAAAATTCTGGCCTGTCATCCCCTTATTATTTTTCTCTACTGTCACCCTTTCACTTCTTTGGATGCCATACACTGTAGCCTTATATCACATGTAATGACCTCTCTCTTAGTCATTCTCCCATTCTTGTATCACTCTCTTTCACTGTGACCTGTTTTGGGGAAGACTCTCTGGTTTTTTCATTCAATTCAATTATTTTCATCACTGCAGCAAATTTAGACTATAATCAATCTCTCAGATTTTTAATTTCTGATCCTGCCCTTTAATATATTTATATTACATTACTAATTGATTCTTTCTCATATTCATCTTTTTAAAAGTTCATTTCTGCCTACTTTTTTCATAATTAAAATTCCTATTTCATGTCATCATGTCACTTTCTTATTTAAGTATCAAAAACACATTTATTTTCAATGCTTTCTCAGATTTTTTTATTATTTTAATTTCATCCAAAGTGGGAAAAAAAAGCCTATGAGCAATTAATTTATTGGCCATTATCACTGAGCATTGGTATCTTCATGTCTTTGGAACTTAACTTGCAGATTCATTTAAAATGTGATCCTTTTCTCTCTTCTCGCTCCTCCTTTTCCCTTTTCACCTTGTCTTGCTTCTCTTGTCTAGGAGCTCAGTGGGTCACTTTAGCTGGGCCTGAGGTCAGGTCGGTGGTGCAGCTACAGCTTCCTGGCCCTGCAAGTTGAGCTGCTTGGAGCAGCTCCTGATTCTCCTTTGTCCTCCACTGCTCCTAGTTGCACCACATAAGCTCTGCCTTTAGCAAAGAACTCTTTAGTTGTTCTCTTGTCTGAAGTGGAAAACCCACCAACCCCAAGTTAGCCTACTGCTAGCTCCGCCCCACCCCGCCTCACTTGCTGCCTGCTTAGGTCCTGCTTCCGGGAGCTGGTGAGTTCCTGCACCCAGGAGCCCAAGTCCTGCATCCCCTCCAGCTTCCTCCCAGTCACATTCTGCTGCGTGTTTCTCTTCTGTTTCTGTCTGCAAAACCCCCATGTCTGAGCTCAGTCAGGCCTTTTTGTATACACAGTTTTCAGTTTAACCCACCACTCTACTGTGTTTTATGGCAGAAAGGATGCCACACATGTTATTCACACCAATAACATTGTGACTAATTTCCTAAACAATGAACCATTGCTGTAATAAATTCAATCGTTACAATAAATGCATAGATGAAAGGGCCATATTCAGCAGCTTTGATAACAGGAACAGTATTGGTGGCCTTGGTCAATGTTCTCTCCTCAGGCAGAGACAGGGGCCACCAAGATCAGGGAACTTTCAGAAGCATCTCCCTAGGGAAGAAAGGAAGCAAACACAGGGAGCTTCATTTTGTTGACTGAGAGTGACTTAGATATGTTTATGGTCAGAGAATAAAAATCGAGAATGTGGAGAACAGTTGGGAGGTAGTACAGATTCCAAATCATCAAGTACCAGCATGGCCTCTCAAGCTGAGCCACACACCATGTACCTTAACGTCCCCATTTGTAAAATGGGGATAATAGGACCTATCTATTGTCCCTATTTAATGTTCAGAGCATTAAATAAAATACTGTATATGATGAATTTAGGACCAAGTTTGCACTTACTAATGCACGACTCCTGGTTGTGTTTATGGGTGAAGGTGTGATGGTTAGTGGGCTTTACCACAGTACCCAGAGAAATGGTCAAATAGCTGTTTTCTCTGGAGAGCAGGAAGTGACATCATATCCGGGGCCTGAGGGGAGGCTACCTGGAAGGGATTGTGGGAAATCAGGGACACTGGTGCTCAGAAGGGTCACCAAGAACAGTGCAACCCTGCTGAGGTTGAAAACCACAATCCATGGTGCACTGACCCCCAGCATCAGCAGGCCTGACATGGAGAGAGACAACTGGCCATATCCAGGGTTGACCCCTTCAACAGAGGGAACTGCAAGTCTCTCAACAGTGACAGCATTGGCTAGACAGTGATACCTTCTTGTGAGACTTCCCAGTTCCCACCTACACCTTGATACGCAAGCAACAGAAAGAGAGTTCTCATGGAAGTTCAAGGGCTGTGTTTACTCCCAGACAGGCCAAATATTTCTCAGCTCTTTTTCTCACATATGACCTGGGAAATTTATCAATAGGCTTCCAGTCAGGTCCACTCCAGAGCCTCAGGTGATCAAGCCCAGGAGAAGTGAATCAGCCCAACTCACAGTTCTTGCTCTGAAGAGTCCCTGAAGCAAAGGCCACAGAGTTCCGTCCAGCAAAATCCGGGTCTCAGGAAACTGAGGTCAGCAGAATCAGAAACCAAGTACCATCCCTGGGTTGCAACGTACAAGGTCATGGGTGAAAACTCCCCAGAGACCACTGCCCTGGGAAAGGCTCAGGGGACAGCATGCCAGGACACTGGCCTGATAACTCCTGGGTCCCCTGAGCACTATGGTGGCTCTTAGGTGGGAAGTCGCTGTCTGAAAGAATCCCTGCTCCCCGGCTGTGCCCATTTCCTGTTCACCTCCACACTCTGGGCAGGCTCTTCACTTCAGAGCTGTCTTCATTTATCCTTGTCTCTGAGAGGCCTCAGGGCTCCACGGTGCCTGCTGGGTGACACTACAGCTGCAAGGGGCTGCTGCGGAGGACGAGACACCTGCCCTCCCGCCTGGCCAACCACAGAGGTGCTGGCAGGGGAAGTGATTCACACACGGCTTTCTAGAGAGGAGGTTCTGAAAGTTTGGCTGCTGAGCTAATGCAGCAAAACAACTGAACATTTTCTATACAGACAGACTTAGTTTTGGATACTGGCTTTTCCATCCACCACATCTGATCACCTTGATCTCCCTAGTGCCGGACAGGGGCTGGGGACCCACATGTTGGTTTGTCTGCGTTGCTTCACTCAGGGGCAGTTGTTTTTCAGTGGCTAAGGAGAAGAGTGTGGTTTTGTGCACAGGTACCTGAAAAAGAAAGAATAATGCATGTAGTCATGTGTACCCTTTGACTTGCAAAAGAAGAAAAGAACAACTGAGGTGACAACTCAGTAAAAAAATGTAGAGTGATTGCGACATTCCCGGGTGTCCAAGGTTAAGGATGCAAGAAAACCCCAGGACGGCCCTAGAACTGGAAGTAGAGGCGCTGCCAAGACTGTCCTGCTCCTTTCTGGGCACCCGCTCTGCTTTCTTTCTTCTGCACACCAGCTTTCTTCGGGGCTCTGTCCACACAGTGAAATGCAAGTCATCTGGCCACCCATAGTCTTTCCTACTACAAGGTTAATCCACGTGCTCCAGCTTGGAAACCATCATGGAAAAAAAAAAAAAAAGAAGAAGAAGAAGTAAAGAAGAGTGGGGTTCCCAGGAAAGGAAAGGAGCAATCCCAGCAAAGGAAGGGCCCTGACTCCTCACTGGGAGGGCAAAGGGAAACTTCCCCTTCATCTTCTCCAATGAATTGACAACAGGCAGATTAATGGGAGAAAACAGCATGCAGATATATTTAACATATATGATGACACAGAAATCACAGGAGTGTGAGCATTCACGAACCCAGTGGGGTTTAGATGCTCATATACCTTCATTCATAGAGCAGAAGAAAGAGGGGAATGTGGGTGATTCTTTTTGAGGGGTAGTAAAAGATTACTAGGAAGAATGAATGGGCCGAGAGGATAGATAATAGTTAAGTGAGTTTCTTTGGAAGAGTGAATGGACCCAAGAGAGGAAGAATAACTTGTCTGTCCAGCAGTGGTGACATTCTTGAGCTCTTTTTCCTGCCAAATGAGTTTAGTTAATGAAACCTCTGGGAAAGGCTGGAAGGCAATTGCATTCCTGTTTTGGCTGCTGTGGTCTTTAGCCAGGGGAATAGCAGAGTCAAATCCCTTGAGCATCTGCTCCTCTCCAAGGGCCTTTCATTTAACAGAATCAGCAATTCTGTTATTTTGGAGTGAATTTCCCAAAGGCCTTGATCACTTCTCAGCCAGCTGCTGTGGTCAGGGGAAAAAGAGCTCTGACCAGCCAGGCCTGGGTCATGGGTGTTATGGATTGAAAACTGGTGATCAACTTAATACCAACTGAATTAAATCAGCATGGTGCTGGGTATAGACAGTCCACCTGAGGACAGCTGCCGGCATAAAAGGAGACATGGAGAGGAAGAGTGTAGCATTGGGAGTTCTCCTGTGTTGTTGTTACTTGCAGCTGTTGGTTCTCCAGGAGAAGCTTGTCATGTTGGTGTCCTGATATGTACTCGACTGTTTCCATCATCAGAGGAGCTTAGGGGCTTATTGTCACTGAGGATGGCTGTGGTACTTTTCAGGACAGCCCTGGTTCTTATTGTGAGTGTCACTTCTTGGCTGCAGTGTAGAATTCTCAACCTACTGGCACAGATCCTTCATCTCACTGGTATAGACTTTCTAGCTTCCACTGCTGACCTCTGGTCCTTCCCAGTGCAGATCCATTAAACAGACTTGCATGAGTTGTTGTCATGGGCTCTGGGCCTCTAGCTGGACTCATGGGAGGCATTGTCATGGGCTGTAGGTTTTCAGATGAACTCATGCAGGACATTGCCATGGGATCTAGGCCCTCGGCTAAATTCTCTAGGTCTCTGGTGTGTAGACAGATTTCCTGCACTTTTTGTATTTGACTCTGGGTGACTACCATAAAATACTACTATAAATCAGGTGTCCTGCATTGTCTTGTTCTCCTTACAACCTGTGACCACAACAATGGGTCTATGAGCAGAAGACAGGTCATGGAGGAGCTTGTAAAACAGAGAAAGAAAAATGATGCCAATACCCACTGCAGGGTGATTTCCATCTGTTTTCCCCAGTTCCGATGATCTCACCCACATTTGACACGCCAGGCTCCAGGAGTCCTTCCAGGCCTGGGAAAGGCGCTGGACCATCTGAAGGAGAAGCATACAGGGAAGCCTGTTCCCACATAAGCCAGATGCTGCCGCATACCAGCACAGCTCTAGATGTTCTTGGGGGAAAGAATGGTGAGAGGATGGAAAAATAAAGAGATGAAAGCTGAGGTCAGGTGGAGCCCTTTCTCCCGATGGAGGAAAAGGAACTGCTCAACCAGGGTAGAATGTTTATTTATACCCTCAGGAGGGTGATGTCAATTTCAACTCCTCTGCTTAGCAACTTGTCTGCCTGCCTGGCCTTAGGCCCTTACCTTCTGCAGTTCAAACAGCTTGCTTATGTGGCTCACTTGGGGCTCTCCATGTTCTCAGGGATGGCCTTGCTTTAGCCCCAAATGTGTGATCTCCAGTTTCAGCTGCTCCCTACAAGATGCCACTAGGGCCTGACCCTGGGTATGGCAGCAAGAATTCTGGGAAGAGCTGAACCTCCATTCAGGGCACTGATATCTTTGATACTGCTTTTAACCCACACATTCTTCAGACCTAGGGATGAGAGGTTGTTAACACAAGAATGAGCCCTCTGATTGGCCAGTTAAGTTTTTTTCCAGGATTTTTATGTTATTTATTGATAACTCTGTAAACACTATTCCTGGTAGTCAGAGTTTCACACACATCCCTAACTTAATACCATTTGTGAAAGCAGAAAGTGAAAAAAGGAAAACAAAATGAAATGAAGCTGTGTGTAATAGTCTGTGAGTAAGAAAACAAGTCAGAGTTGCAAGTGTGTGAAGCTCCAAAATGACCCCGGTGGGGCCAAAATGCACAGAGGGTAAATATTGGTCACTGGATGTAGCACTTTGATGCTGGCAAAGTCACCCTCTGTAGCTAACTAGTCCCCAAGGAAAGGCAGTGTCAGCACCCCCGGCAGTGGGGAACAAAGGGGCTATCATGAGAGGGGCAGCATGTGTGGGCTCACTGCTGGGGAGGGGACCACGACCTGCAGACAAGGTGTCCTGAGGGCTGAGGACTAGCTCACAGCACCCTGAAGGTAGAGACCGTGTGTCCGTCACCGCGCACCCTCCACGGTGACAGACACTGTCAGTGGCTGCCTAATCCACCTCCACCGCAGGTCCCCAGCCTCAGTCTTTCTTCCTGAGAAGAAGGTGTCTGCTGATAGGCTAAGAAAACCTACACTTCGGTGACAAGAGGGACAGATGTGATGGGAGCTGCCACTCCCCCCACACACACCAGTAAGGTAGGGAGCTGAGGCAGCCACCTTGCAAGATAAGGGAAAGGAAAACAGAACTGCAGAGAGGGGAGTGAGCAGACCAGGCAGGTAGCTGTGACCTCCAGAACAAAGCCCTTTGCATATGAGACCCTGTGCACGGGGTCCACGGTGTCCTTCCAAGAGATGTGCTCTTCCCCCGGAGCCTGTGAGTGTGACCTGGCTTGTAAAAGAGTCCTTGGAGATGTGATTAACCTGAGGATCTTGAGAGGAAACCATCACAGAGCAGGGTGAACCCTGAATCTAAAGACAGATGTCCTTACTGGGGACAGGAAGGAAAGAAGCACCAATGAAGGTGGAAATAGAAGCTATCCATCTACCAGCCAGAGGGGGCCAAGGTGGCGGCAGCCCCGAAGCTGGGAGCGGGCAAGGAGCAGCTCCCTCAGGCCTCCTCCAGGAACCTGCCCTGCTGAAGCCTGGATTTCAGACTTCCGGCCTCTGGAAGCCTGAGGGAATGCAGTCCTGCTGTTTTAAGCCACTAAGGTTGGCTGCCACAGGACGCTAACACACACTTGATGGTTGTTTTATTTCTCATTGGAAGCCCCAAACCTGTCACAACCCAGCAGTACCTAACACACGGTAGGCATCCAATAACTATTCAGGGAATGAACAGCAGGCAGGCGTGGTGGTGCAGGCCTTGAATGCCAGAGCTCTGGGAGGCTGAGGCAGGAGGAGTGCAAATTCAAACCCAGCCTTGGCAACTTAGTCACTTAGCAAAGACTTGCCTCAAAAGAACGAAAGAAAGAGAGAGAGAGAGAGAGAGAGAGAGAGAGAGAGAAAGGGAGGGAGACTCAGTATGTGGCTCAGTGTGAAGTTCAAGGGTTCAATCCCCATTACCAAAAAAAGTGACCCGTCAGTGCCTGATAGTGCTCACCTAAACATACGTGGTTTCGTTTGGTTTGTTCCCGTGAGAGACGGAGGAAGAGACTGTAGTGAGCATGAAACGGTTCGATGGAGGTGCAGAGCAGGTGTTTCGAGGGAGGACGCCATGGGCAAAGGTGTGGAGTTGGGAGACTGAGGCCTGCTGAGGGCAGGGGCTGGAGTGGGTAGAGCCCAGCCTGCTGGACAGCACGTTAGAGGGAGGTGACTAGGAAGGCAGGCAAAGGCCACCTCTGGAGACTCGGGGCTTTGCAGTGTGGCGTTGGCCTTTGCCCGGGAACTAATGGGCTGTCTCTGCAGGATTTTAACCCAGGTGCATCGTGATGGCAATGGTGCTCTAGGTAAATGGATCCATTCTCATTAGCATTGACGTGGACCTGCTGAGACAACGAGGCATAGACAAATGATCCTCATCCATCCTTGGAGTGCACAGCAATCGTCCAAATGAACCGTGCGCTACACTGGCTGAGCTTCCAATTGCTAAATGCCATCATTTTCGATGACACAATGGGGCACCGTGTTAATCAGTCAGTGAAATCACGAGCGCTGCCAATGATCTGTCCTCCCACCAAGACCTTGGCCTTTGTGGCTGCCCCTCCCGCGGGCCAGCTGTGCCCTTGGGTGAGGATCCTGGCCTCCCCCAGATGATTCCTCACACTCTTGGCTCAGACTCATCTGAGGTCATGGTGGCCATTTGGCTGTGTTCCACAGAGCCCAGCGCTCTTCGCTCAGATTTCAGGCCTTCCAATCAGCCCACCATCCAAGCACAGAGAATCCCACCCCGAGGGCTGGGCTCCTACCACCTGGGGAGGGGGGCGTAAGACAGGAAGAACACGCTCGGGGCTGGGATACACCCTGCTCAGCCCTCTGAACCTTCATTTTCTAGGCTGATGACAACCTGAACTCATGGGACAGCCATGGAGACCAAGGGAGAGGATCGTTAGTCACATTATTATGAGCCACAGACTTTACCCTCCGAGAACTTGTGCTCAGGGAGAAGAACAAGCCCAGCTGTCTCCATGCACAAAGAGTTAAAAGCAAAGTTGCCATCCTGGGTTTCGAGACTTTTCACACCCTGTTACGTGCACCATCTAATTTTGGTTCTGAAATACGTCGTTCCCGAAGCTCAAAGCACATCTGCTACTCAGCTGTCCCAAGAGATAGCGGACAGGGGTTCCAGGAAGTTCTTGAGATTCCTTGGATAATGGTATGTAAAGGTCACATACTACGGGTCTCTACCCAGATGTGCACATCCACGCAGCCTGGACGGATCTCAGAACACATGACAGGGAACCAAACGCGACTTTACACCAGGTGTCACTCTAAGTAGTTGACACAGCTCATCTCATTCAGTGCTGGCAAAGTCCCATGAGGTAATCAGCAGCCAGCACCTGTACCCTTGGTGTACGCAGGAGGCACAGAGAAGTTGCACACGTTGCAGAGCAGCTCAGTGGAGGGGCTGCGACTACAGCCAAGCAGACAGCATGCTCCCTACTACCCTAAATGCACGCATGCGCGCGCATGCTCTCACAAGTACATTCCTAACGGCAAGCTCTGTAGTGCCCCACTGCTGTGCTGGGGAACGGCCAGCTTGCTCTCTCCATTCCTGTTCAACACCCCGTACCGCGCTACCTTTTTTTATTTTCAGTCCTAGGGATTGAACCCAGCGCTTTCACATTGAGCTGCATCCCCAGTCCTTATTTATCTTTTTTTATTTTGAGGCAGAGTCTCAGTAAATTGCCAAATTGCCCAGGCTAGTATCGAAATTACAATCCTCCTGCCTCAGCTTCCCAGAAAACTGGGATTACAGGTGCGCATTACCATGCCCTCCCAGCTTCCCTGTTCTCCTTTGCATCCCAGGGAACCCTGGTCTCCAGGTGGTTTTGCCTCTGGTTTCTGGGTTTGCTCCGGCAATGGGAGGACATGGTGGAGGATCGAAGGGCGTGCCAAGGTGTTTGTCCTTTTCCCAGGGCATCCCCTTCAGTCCCAGTGGCACTGGCTCCCAGCTTCACTTCAGATCCCTCTGCAGGCCCCACCTCTGGACCTAGCTGCAGGATCACTCTCCCCAGGGTCCCTCCAGCCCGAGGGACAGGCGTGGTTTCCCATAGTTGAAATACCCCACACCTATAAAACCATTTTCCTCTGTTTGGTTCCCGCTGTCTGAAAGACCTGGAGCGGTTTGAAATTTATTAGTCAGGATTAATAAATCATTCATGGGAATTGAAAATACATGCATGCTGGAGGTAGAAGATGACCTGGCCTGAGACCCAGATGCCCAGGGCAGAGGTCACGTTGGCCCCCCCGCCGTGCACACCCAAGCCCTTTGTGATCTTTTTTGGACTTTGGGTTTCTGGCTTACAATGTAGCTATTCATTGTTAGTCAAACACATACATTTTTCACAACCGTTTTTGTTTTCCTATGAATAATGCAAATTCAAGGCTATCTGTGAGTCACATTAAAGCAGCTGCCGATGGGGTAGGGATTAAATAAAAGCACAGAGATGCACAGAAAGTCCTGGACAGACCAGGGACAACAGGACAGCCCTACAATCGGAACTTGAGGTTCACCCGGGCAGTTCTTCATGTCCTCTGTTCATAGGGATGCTAGCCAAGTGAGGGGAATAATGTGGACTTTACACATGGCTCTCTCGCGTACACACACACACACACACACACACACACACGGGATGCACGAAACGGGGCGGGGACCAGGTGTTCGTCTGGGAGCCTCTTCCGGTCCTGTCCTGCGCTGGGCGAGAGGCCCTCGGGGACAGAACCGGCCCTTCCC
>RJWM01011547.1:0-35448 GCA_004363535.1 Dasyprocta punctata
TTTTTTTTTTTTGGTACCAGCGATCGAACTCATGACCTCATACTTTTCAGGCAGGCGCTTATGCCACTGAACTAAATCTCTGGCCCATCTGTCTATAATTTTGACACCAAAAATGAAGAATAGGATAAATAATAATCAAAATGGGAAAATCTCCTACTCATTTAGAGAAACATTTCCAATTTATTTATCAAAGATGTCTCATTTCTTAAAAGTTCATATAGTCCTTGTTTAAGATCTAGTGTGAAGTTTAATCGCACATTTGATGCAGGATAGAATAATACTTAAAATGTGAAAACAATGCTCTGTATTTTTCCGTAGCATTCTCTGAAGTGCCAAAGAATTGTAAAAGAACTGGGCAATCCAGGTCAGAGTTTCCCTCCCTCACCTATCTCTAATCTCTTCATTCATAGCGGTGATTTTCCTATAATAGTAAAGGCAAGTTAGAATATATTTAATAACGGATTGACTCTTAATTTGAATAAGAGTGAAGTCCCCATGGTAAGATTCTTAGTAAGGGTTATGAGGGAGCTTTTTCTTTTTTCTCCCCAAGAACACCTTGGCATAGTTACACATAATTAAACAAAATATGTGGCCTTATTCAAGGCTGCCTCTTCTTTGGAATAACATTGGTGAAAGTTAATGAAAACCTCCTTGTCTCAGGCCAATTAAAAAACACCATCAGAATGATCCGGTCCTGCAGTGTAAAATGATGGGGTGAGGTATTTTTAGATGGTGTATCCTGTGTCACTTCCAATCACTGGGTTGCGTAGGTCCTAGGAAAGTAAAAATTTCTTTTTCTAAATCCCTTTTCATTCATCTTTATAGTCTATGTCAAAAGGATTGGCTAATTGCTCTATACTGAAAGTACAGTAAACTGAGAATTTATGGAAAGTTTTATGTCTTCTCGTAAATACAATACTCATGCAACATTAGCCATTCTGGGTCATGTTCAGTATCCTTTACTGCTTTCTTGTATAGTGAATTTATATTAGAAAAAACTAGAAATCTAAAGTGCTTTGCTCTGTCATAATGAAGAGAATACTCCTGAGAAATGTGGCTACAACCTATGCAGTTTATCTGAACAAAACAGAACAGAATAGACTAGAACACACCTATAATCTTAGTCTTCTGGGAGGCTGAGGCAGGAGCATTGCAAGTTCCAGTCCAACCTGGACAATTTAGAGACTTAGCAAGACCCTGTCTCAAATAAGAGTAATTTTAAAAAGGGCTAAGGTTGCAGCTCAGTGCAAAGGCCCTTGGTTGAATCCACAGTACCACAAAGACAAAGGAAAAAAAAAACCACAACCCACCAAAACACAAACAACAAAACCAACAAAGAATGCAAAACACCTATAGAAGAATGAATGGGCCTGGTGAGTGAAATCTAAATTAGAGAATATTGCAGATGAAAAGCAACTCTGCTTTCTTTCAAGTATACATAGAGGACGTGGTCAGGCTCCTAAGTGCAGCCTATTTGAGCTACTTCTGTGATTCTAACAATTTTTTCAACCAAGGGGACACAATGTAACTTTTTTTCAGAATAGTTGTAGGGTGACTGCAGTACCAAAACGATAACCATCGCAAAGCGTATCCTTGCATATACTGATTCAGTCAACATTTTAAAGATACTATTTAACAATTTCTTTAATTGTGCCAACGGTCTTTTAAAAGATAAATCTGCTTCAAGTGCCCAAAGATTTTTATGCCATTGAACAAAAAGCAAGGAAACCCACTTTTAGAGTTAGAATCATTCTACAAACCCCCAGCTGCAGGCAGGCAAACGGCTCCATCGGGGCGTGCGCCAGCGTCGCCCTGGCTGCGGAGCGGTCGCTCCTCTTGGGCTGGGCAGCAGAAGCAGAGCGGTGCTCGCTGTGCTTGGACAACGCTCAGCTGCCCACGCAGCAGGCGGCTGAGCAGTGGGGTCTGCCGCGTGGGGCTTTGGAAACTCTCCCAGTCCTCTCAACTTCCCAGGATGGCGCTGCGCGCTCCGTGCTGAGCAGCCGACCCGGGAGAGTGCGCCCCACCGGATTCTGCAGGTGGGGTGCCCCAGAGCCACGACTGCTGCGAGGCTCCCGGGTTCCTGCACGCGCACCTCGAGCTCCTGCGCACCACTGACCTCGGGCCTGCCTCCAGCTGCAACGCCCAGGGGTCGCTCGGGTCCTGCCACTGCAGGCCACCACGATGGACCGGATGGACGGGAGTCGAGTCCTCCAGAAACGCAAGCCTGCCCGGCTCCGGAACTAGGCCTGCAGCCGGTCATCTTGAGGATTAGGAATGGATGCAATCACTTATTTCACAGGTGCAGAGAATGCGGAACTAGCTAAATTTCAAAGGGTAACCCACTTCTGTGTGAGCCTCGCGCGTGCTTGCGTGCGTGTAGGATCCGTGAGCTTTCAGAGGCCGCTGTCTGAGCACCCTGCTTCTCTTCGTTCCTAGCACAATCCCTCCATATCAACAATTGCTGTTTTTGAATAGAAGAATAAATGGACCAGATTTAAAAACCTGTCCTGGTGAGGAAGATAACAGAATGCCGAGTGACTGACCTCGCAATTGTGATGGTAGCAGTTAGACTGACCGGTGCAGCCTGCTTTCTTTTCTCCTTTTCTTTGTTCAGTGCTTCCCTGAAGTCAGATTCCCACAACGAGCTCCTTGTGTGGGTCTGTAAATATGCCTTATCTATTGCTTAATTGGAGAAGCATGTTCTTTACTAGGAACTACAGAGACAGAGCTCTCTTATGCTCTTTACTTTAAAGTCATTTCACAGTTAAATATTTTATTTATTCAGACAAATGCATTTCCCCTCCCCAGACTGACACAATAACATTTTATTTTCATACAGCAAAGGTCTGGAAAGCGACCATAGTGATGAGTATATAATGGTAAGCAATTTACTATATGGGTTCTATCATCATCTACAGTTTGTGAATCAAAAGACCCAAAAGCTCATGAGTAGAACTGTCTTTCATTTATAATACGCTTGAATTCAGTAATTCCCCAAAGAATTACAAAAACAGAGAATCGCCAGTCATAAGCTAAGATGCAAATCTAGGCCTGCTGGACGCTAGAGCTCCAACTTTCCTACGCACTTTAAACCGTGTGCGAGTGAAGAGACAGCGTCAGCTCCGGACTTTCGGGGAACTGTAGGGGTATTGTCGGGAGCCGTATGGGCGTTGCGTGGATAACAACTATCAGCAAACTGTGGGCTTGAGAAATAATCATCAAATGTTAACAAAACACAATTCATTTTAGAAAACTTTTGTTATAATCTCAGTATTTTGTGGAAGGTGAATGTGGTAATAGAACATGCATGTTTTAAGGATACACTTTGCCATCATTTAATTTAAATCACCTCTAGCGGCAAATTTAAGTGAGATTCTAGCTTTTAGTCTGGCTTCTGCAGGAAACGGGATTTTATTTTTGCATTCAATTTTTTGCTGTATTTCTAAAATGTCTAAACTAGGTTTGTCTCTGAGTCAGTTGAGGGGGACTTATTTCATTTCAAGAGACTTTAAACGAGCTTCCTGTCCTCACCCGATCTCCCCTCCAATCTAAATATACTTTGCTGTACATTCAACATCAGAGACAAAGCAAAGGCAAGGCTGATTCGGGTGCCATGCTGGGATGAATAACCTCAGTTCAATCAATAAAGAACTGTAAAGGACAAGTTCAATGTCTGGAAGAGTTGCTACCAAGAAGGAAAAGTACAGGCAAGCAGGGGAAATGTAATCATCGAACATTTTACAACTTGGTTTCAGATCGGGTCTGTTTACTCTCGGCAGAGTGGGGAAACGGGGAAACAGTCCATGCCGGGCAGCTGCTCCTCGTCCTTGTGCGCCTCCTGCAGCCGGGGCCTCGCTGTCCGCCCCGGGAATATGCATCCTTATTGGTTTCCCAGCTCCCACAGGCGCTCACCAAACGTTACATTGCCTATTCAAGAGCTGAGAGAGTGTACTGAATCTGGAGCTCCTGTTTCCCTTTCACCGCAACGCGTGCCAGCGCAGCACAACCCTGAGAAGGCCGCAGGCAGCTGGAAGCCACTGCTAGGCAGCTGTCCTTCAGATCACTGATGCCAGTTCTTGCCTTCTTTTCTTCTCTTTTAATAGAATAGGTTCTGCATATATGGGACAGCTTAATGTCTTCGAGTTTGCTGGTTATAGCATCACTGACAGATTCTGGGGATTATTGTTTTAGTGAATGCCATGGTATATTTATCCGTGTACTGAGACTGTGCCTTTTCCTGAGAAAAGGAAAGAATTCGACCGTGTCTGCTGAATGAGGGGCTGGCAGGGATAATGGTACCTTTGTCTGTTTTCTAATTGTCCACACTCTGGGTTTTAAAATACGCTTTGAATTCTCTGTGTATCATGTGACACTGAAGTTGGAAGCATATTCAAAGAGCACCTGAGCAAACCTCATTTGTAGATAAGAAGAGGATGAAGGAATCATCCAACATCTCATGTCTGGTTGGCATCATGGTTCAGAATGGAACTTGGGCTTTTTTCTGGTCTTCTTTGCAGGGAGCACGGTCCAATCTCTCATCCTAACATTTTGCTCAGTGAGGTGAGGGGCTGGGGTTCTAAAACATGGTGCTACTCTGCTTGCTGTTTTCCGCTGCCGCCCTGGTGGGGTGCACCCGGCTGAGTGGTGGCTTCTCAAAAGACCAGTCCAGGTCCTGCTCCACAGAAGCCGTGACTGTTCACTTGTGAGGGAAAAGGAGGCTTGCAGATGCGACAGACTTCAGATCCAGAGAGAAACAGGTCTTGGTGGATTCCCCGGCTGGGGCCTGACTCCGATGGCAGCTGTCTCCCTGATCGACAGGCAGAGATGTGAGACTGACAGAGGAGGAGAAGGTGCTTAGAGCGACGTGGCCGCTAGCCAAGGAAGCTGAGGAGTGCCCGCAGTCGCTAGCAGTGTGAAAGGCCAGGAAGGTTCTGTTTCTGGCCCACAGAGAGAGTGTGGCCCTGCCCACACCATGGTTACCCGTGTCGATCCATCGAGCCTCTGAAAACTGGGTGAGGACACTTTGGTGTTGTTTGCAGTCACCCAGCCTCAGGTTATTTGTTGCAGAAGCCACAGGAGACTAACACACGGAGGTAGGGACCCAGTGTGGGATGGACAG
The DNA here is from genome assembly GCA_004363535.1 of Dasyprocta punctata. Classification (NCBI taxonomy): domain Eukaryota; kingdom Metazoa; phylum Chordata; class Mammalia; order Rodentia; family Dasyproctidae; genus Dasyprocta; species Dasyprocta punctata. Next base: position 5,120 of record RJWM01011547.1, read on the forward strand.
ATGCTGGTCCTCTCACGCCCGATTTCATGGACGTTAAGGGAGTGTGGACCCCTGCAGTGGGGTGGCCAGTTACAGTGCTTCATGGACAGAGGAAGGTTTTGGTTGTGATAGTGGCAGGGAAGGATGCTCTTTAGACAAGTTTCAGGGATCGTCAGGACTTGGGGACACTGTGTCAAGGGAAGGGGTGAGGGAGTGTGGCCAGTCCCCACTGGCTCAGTCCTCCCGCTGTCTCCTGGGGACCTGGCCTCCTCCTGGCCCAGCTGCACACGGTGAGGGCTCTTCTCCCTGTCTTCAGACCTTCCCTGATGTCTGACTCATTCCCCAGGGCTCTGTCCTTAGTGCTAAGCCCCGCCTCCAAATTCATGCGCTGCAAGGAAATAAAAGCTGACTGTAACTCAAGGTTATCTGTATTAACCGTACTTAAAACTTGTACAGCTGGCCCTGCATGCCCTAAGCCCAGGAGGGGAAGTCAGGGAGTTCCGTGCAGATTTCACACCAGTTTAAGGGAGCACATTGTGGCGAGCGGGAAGAGGGTCCCCTGGAGCTTCCGGTTGTGCCCCTCCGGGGCTGGCCTGGTCCGAGCAGCACAGCACAGAAGGCAGCACCTGCAGTTCGACTCTTGCTCCTACTTAGCAGTGGTGGGAGTGATGCTTAAATGATTGCACTGGGCTATAGAACCTCATCCAGCACCCGACGTAGGTCCCACCCTGGACCTGCGACCGTCTTCTCTGCCTCCCTACTTCCCTTCCGGGGGAACCGCTAGCCCAGGAAGTGGATGTTTTTGTTTTTCTGCTGATTCTTTGGTCTTGCTTCTCATTGGATCAGTGCTCATGTTGGAGTTCCTCAGAAACAGCAGCATGATTGTTGTCGGGAAAAGCTTTGGCGAGGGTAGAGTCTCATTGGAGGAAAAACCCCGTGTCTAACCAAGTGTCTGAAGGCAGATTGCAAGGCTGGAGGCCCACGGTCCCCTGCACCCCATCACCGGTTCCCACGTCTCTTTCTCAGCCGGGTCTGGAAGGGCACACCCGCTGTCGCTCCTACCCAAACCCGGGAAGCAGCCTTTAAAGCTCCACCGGGAGAGTCACGTGGTGGGAGGAGAGAAACCGCGCCAGGGTGGGATTGTAAACTGGATTTTTATTCCTGAGCAAGCAAAATGAAAATTCAGCAAACAAATCGAAGAATCAAGATAAAGACCTGAAAGATGAAATGGGAACACGAACTATATAACAATGAACATAAAACAAAATCCCCTCGACACCTGGCAGTTACAGGTGCCTGTGGTGAGTCAGTGACCACACGCTCCTGCGGGAGAGAGATGCCTTCCTGATCGTGGAGACGCGGACATTTGTGCGCACGAGGTGCCGTCACGTCTGTCCCACTGTGTGTTTTAATACTGGCCCGCCCATGTTTGTTACTCCCTGCATTAGAGACGAGAATAAAAGGTGCTCTGAGACGTGGGGTAACCCCGCCCCGCCAGGCAGAGCCGGCCGGGTGGCTGGAGTCTGACCCGACAGTGGATGACAGTTCTCCCTCTTTTAGCACAATTTTACCACTTTGAGGGTGGTGGGAGTGATGCGTAAGCTACTTTTTCTTTTTAATGACTTCTAGCTTATGGTACTGAAAAATCTACTCCTTTGGAAATACATAAATTCTTCAAGTACTTCCTGAACTCAGAGGACTCCTTTCACAGGTTTTTTGAAGGGTTTTGAATCTGCTTGTTTTTAACAGTGATTCAGACTGAGGGAGTTGTTGCTCTAAACTCGAATGTGTAATGGGAAATTTCCCTGATAAAGGTGGAGGGTGCTCAACTAGGAACAGGAAGGGGAAGGCGAGGGTGAGTTAGCCGCGGGTTTTAGCACAATAGTAGCCTTTATTTGTGACACTCAAGCTCTCCAGTGTGGACTGATGAAGTGCAAATAAGCTGGTGTCTTAGAGGTTAGTGGTCATCGCATCCTCACTGAGCCTGGCCTCTGTGACTGATGTCGACGATGGCCTGAGCCAGAGCGCCATCCACTCAGGTGTCAAGAGCATTTCTGCACCCACTGTTGGCAAATGCCCTCTGCTCTCCTGCTTCTGAGGGTGAAATCTTGGAACGTCCTGGGTTCCGTGATTGTGGCTGGCAGTGTCTGACAAGGTTTTTCTGAATCTACTCTTGTGAAAGCCAAGATAGTCTATTTATAGCATCGCCTTTTTGGTCTGGCTTTGTTTTAGCTTTCTGGTTTCCAGTGGGAATTCGGGGTAGCCCAGTACTCCAGCTGGCTTATTGGAACTGATTTCCTGGCCTTGTTCCTATAAACTCTTTCTCTTGGAGCTGAGTTTCCTCCCCCAGCCCCTGTGTGGTACATGAAGCAAACTCCCCTAGTCAGTGCCGCGCTCTGTGAGGGCCTCTCTGTCTCGCTGCCCCCAAAGCCCAGAGGGTTTCTTTCCTCCACCAGCTTGGGTCAGTGCCCCTTGTCACTCCCTGCGTTGGGCTTACAGGCTGCCGCTCCGCGTGGCTCCTATGCAGAGTGAGAAGTGGAGCAGACGCCACCGTCTCCTGAGAACAGTAGTAGCTGTGGCCACCCTGCTGCCCCTGCTGTTTGCTGCCTTCTGGCGGCAGCCGCCTCTGCTTGGCTCTCGCTCCCTCGCCTGCGTGGTGCCCTCCGTCCATGTCGGTTTTGACAGCAGCCCTACGGGACATATGGAATATTGCCTCCGTGGTAGAGCAGCAATCAAGGGAATCGATAAGACTGCTGCAATAGTCAATAAATGTGGTAACTTTTTAACAGGTGCATTTGGTAGGGACGCAGCAGAATTCCATGGAAACCAAACAAGCAAATAGATAATACCAAGGGTAGAATAAAAAATGAAGGGAAACTATTGTAAAAGTGTGGCTAGTTTAAGAGATGGAAGTAAGCTCAGGTTTTCTACAGGCATTGACTTTTTTTTCTTAAATGGTGGAATTATGGTTGTTTATTAGTATTTTCATCTAGCCTATCATTAGTTTTCTTAAAATTGTAATTATTCAGTCATACTAATTGTACAGATTAATGAGTTTCATTAAGACTTTTTTTTTTTTTTTTTTTTGGTGTTGGGAATCAAACTCAGGACCTTGAACTTGCCAGGCAGACACTTATGCCACTGAGCTATATTCCCAGCTCCTGGGACATTTTTATACACGCGTATATTGTGCTTTGATCCTGTGGACTCTCCTACCGCCCCTCGCTTCTTTCCCTCTTCCTTTTAGTCCTCTTCCCTAACAGTCTGTCTCCTATTTTCAGCGTTTCGATTCTGTGTTTTAGTTGTCACAAATGACAGAATACACACAACACTTACCTTTCTGTGCCAGGCAAGTTGCCGTGTGCTGATTATTTATCATGTATAATAATTCAGGATTTCCAATTCTTCAGTACAACCCAGGGATATGATTTTGTCATTAGGGTAGAGATATTTTAGTGTTGTTCTTCAGTATTATTTCCTACTTCTTCCTTAGTGATTCCTCAATTTTTATCTGGTAAAATGTCTCCTAGAGGGAAGATTATAATTTGCACCTCCATTTGCATCTAGGTTTGCCATAGGATTAAATTCTAGTCAATGGGAGGTAAGTGGAAATACTGTTAAAAAAAAAGTCCAGGAAGCTTTTAAAATGGGAAATCCTACCTTTCTTCCTTCTTTCCTTCCTCCCAGATCTTTAAGGTGGATGCAATACAGAAATGATGGCTAAGGACGAAACAGCCATCTTGGTCCATGACATGAACTTAGAAATAGTGGCCATTGTCATATAAACAAACATGTACTTTGGACCCTTGACAAGGTAGGAAGTTTTACTCACATTGCCCTTTTTATTTGAACATTACCTTGAAAGAGGAATTAACCTGTCTTGTTTAAGCTACTTTTATTTTGAAATTTTTCTCACTTGTAGCCAATCGTAATATTAACCATAAAGCTTACAAGTGTGCAGTGGTTGAACTGCGTCCTGCAGAAATAGGGACTTTGAAGGTAGCAAGTCAAGGATCTTCCCATGAGAGAACTCTGAGTGCAGACTGGGGCCTCAGTCAAATAATATGTACTTGTGCATTAAGGAGAGGAGACTTGTGGAGCGGAGAGACACATGGGAAGAGGACCATCAGCAGACAAAGGCAGAAACGGGTGGCGTGGCCACAAACCAAGGACTGTCACGATCTCCCCGAAGTCAGGAAGAATTCTCCCTTAGAGATTGGATGACTCTGGAGTTTTGGCTTCTAGGACCCCAAGAGAATCAATCTCTGTTGCTTCCTGTCACTCAGTTTGTAGTGCAGTACTTGTTATGTCAGTCCCAGAAAATTAAAAAAAAAGCATAAAACTTTCTATAGACAAAGAAGAAATTCATCTAAATTATGAAATGACCATTTAAATGCAGAATGGATAATGTTTTTCTTGGGTACTATGTTTATGCTAGGCTTAGAAGAAGTAATTTACAATCACTAATTTGTCACCTAGAAAAAAGTCATTTTCCCATAGAATCTATTTATTTTGTGATTCTTCATAGGGCCAAACCTACGAGTGCATTGGAAATCCATAGTACTCATATCTAGGTATAAGTGTCCCTTTGAAGGTTTTTCCACATGTTAATATTCATCAATTAAAATCAAATGAACAACTCTTGCCCTACACAGTACTACTTTCTCCAACAAATGGATAAAGCACCTCATTCTCTTCAGAAGGGAACTCAGCAATTAAATTTGACTATAAAAGAGATCGATCACCAACACCATTTATCAATTTTGCAGAATGCTAAATGCTGTATTTCAATTAGCTAATAAAATAAGCAGCATAACTGAGTACTAAGCTGCTTATGTAAGTATCCTAAACTGCCTGCTGACTAGTATGGAGGGGCCTTGGTCAGGTGACTGCACTGTGTGTGTGCATGTGTGTGCGTGTGTGAATGTGTTGTGTGAGATTTACAAATATGTGCTTTGTTTTCATAAACATTTTTATGAAATATTTCCACCAATTAGAGATTCACCAGTCTGGAAGTCTTCCACTCTTAAAATGAATTCTGGAGTGTGAACGAAGAGCTGTCATTCCCATGCAACCGAGGTGAATTGCTCTTTATCCTCCCTTCCTCCTCTCTCTACTTCTAAATACTTGCATGGCTTCCTGTTATACTCAGAGTACAGTGCAGTTACCATATAGTTAGTAATGTGGCCCCACCTGAAGTAAAATCCTGATGTTTATATTATACCATAACTACAAAGTGATATAATCGACAAAGAAAGTCCGATGCTTGGGTGGTGTTGGGAAGCTAAAGCTTTCCTTATTAGCCTTGTAACTTCAGTAAAGGTGAGTTATGAGAGTAGTTGGAGATGAATTTTAGAATGCATTTTTGAAGAGTGCAAGTTTCCATGAATTTATAACCAGAATCTGTTAATGAGGTCGTAATAATAGAACCCAATAAAATTAGGAAGAAGCAAATAGAAATATTTGTGGCAGGGAACAGATTGGTAACCAAAGCTTTCTGTCTTGTACGTCCCCATTGCTAAGGAGAATCAAGTTTAGTGTTTCTTTCTCCCTGCAGGGATTTTTACAAAGGTGTTTGGCCGATAGCAACACGACTCTGAAGACACAGCATCAAGGACAAGGTTGGCTTCTTCTAGGTTAAATTAAGGCAATGTGATTGCTGTGGGGCTGGCTGATAAAAACTACTACTTGCATAAGCCTGGAGTAAAAGAAAGAAAATAAAGAAATTTTGGCTCCAGATGGATCTTTGACATATATTGTTGGTCATACAGGTTTCTATAAAACTCCATGCCACACCAAACTTGCCAACTGTTACTGCCAAAACAGGTGGGGTGCAAGGGTGTTAGGTCTTGTACACCAAAGGATAAAGATAATACTTATTTACTGACATTTATGGAAAATGTCATCCTTAGAGTGCTGACATTAAATGTTAAAGTTAATCCTCTTTACATAGTAAACCTCATCAGAATTTGGATGGGAGGACCCAAGGGTAAAGCAATATCATGGAAATGAAATTAATACCATTTTCCAGAATGTCCTAAAAACAAGGAACCTGAAAAAAGAGAAATGGAACCTTCCATAGGTCAGAACTTTGGGGCTTCTTAAACTTTTAATTTTTTATTAGTGCATGTTTGCAAGGCGTCACGTTTACCTTCCTTGCAGGGAGCTGGTGTGTGTGTGTGTAGCACATCTTCATTTTTCTTCCTGTTCCCTTTGCCTCCCCTCCTTACCCTCCCTCCTTCTGGTGATCCCCTCTCACCCTGAACAAAATCTATCACCTTCCTTCCTATTATCTAGCTTTAATTTTGCTCTTTATTTTTATTTTAGAATAAATTCTTTATTGGCAGCTGCATAAGAGACATGCAAAGTATACTTTTCCAAGCTGAAAACTACAAATATTCATATTTCTTTGATTTTTTGGGGGGCATAGACTTTACAGTGTCTTTTTCTCGTGTGTGTATCCGGACTCAACCTCTCGTTCCGTTAGTAACTGAAGCTCCTATCCCAGCGCTCTTGGCATCTCATGCAGAGCCAGTAGCTGACTCAGTGGGCTTACCCGGTGCGGGGGTGTGAATGACCTGAAGCCTGCAATTCCCCCGGGAAATGTCATAATAATGGGACAACACTGGGCTTCCCCTTGCGTCCCCTGCTACTGCGGTGCCAGGAGTGCGGTGCCAGCGTCCCGTCGAGGCCGGGCGCGTGGGCGGGGCTGTCTCTGCTGAAGACTCCTGCTGAGGGAGCCCCGAGAACCAAACGGGGCTGGAGGGGATTGAAGGCTGTGAATTTGACAGCGGGCAGAACTGACCAAGCGGGAGGGGTGAGGGAGGTGCTTTTTTCAAGCCATTATGAGCCTTTCACGTGGCTTTTTAAAGCCCCGTGACCATGGTTGACCAGCTTCAGACAGCGCCTCTGTCAAGCAGGCGTTCACACCCCGTGCTTCGCTGCAGAGGGCGGGGTCCCTCCCCGCTCCTTCTCTCCAGGTTGTCCAAAAAGAGCACAGGTTGGGGACCTCAAGCGGGAAGAGAACCTCAAATTATGGACGTGCAACCCTGCTCATTGGCAGCCCATCACAACGTGCGCATTGTGGGAAACGGCCTTTATGACCGTAGAAGCAAAGGCTTTGAAATAATGGTTGGGTGACCGTGCAAGTTTTCATTCAAACTCAAAAGCATCTGATTTTCATGTGTTTTTGGAGCCACTTTGAATATTTGCCCTGGGGGAGAACACGCCTGCAGTTGTGTGGCCATCTGGCTAGGAGCTGTGCGTAATGACAGAAACACCGGGGACAGAATGTTAATGTCACTGACCGTGACTGGGACCACAGTGGCCACTGCCAGCACTGCTGCGGCCGGCGCTGCTGGGAGGAGCGGGGCCTGGCTGGAGGAAGTCCACGTTTTGACACGCCCGTCTGTGTAAGGGCACTTCATTGTAAAATGCAAAGTAAAACTACATGGGTGTGAAGGTGACATATTAAGATTTTAGCCATTTATTTTGACCCCAGATTCGTTTCATTCCTCGTTTGACCTGGGTGGATGTGGAGTGACGTTGTATGGCTGAGCGGTAGGCAGTGGTCGTCAGCGGAGACGCCAGTGCAGTTGGGGCCAGGCCGAGTCCCTGCCAGACAGGGCTGGAGAGGGCAGGAGTGCTCGGGAAATGTCGGGGGCCAGGCAATGAGGTGCCCTCGGGGGCACGGAGCCTCCACTGGAAGCGTTTGCGTTTTGCGCTAAGAGGCTGGTACCCAGCAGGGAACTACTTCTACCTGATGGAAGTGTCTCGCGTGTCCTCAGCCTACGTCATTTGAGTGACAGCTCTCAGCTATTCCAGAATTTCTCTGGGCCAGATTGTTGATGTCCCTATTTCCACCAGATGGGCTCTTTTCGTTGGTTTCTGAATGATAAGTTCCCTCCATATGCCTTTCCCCCAAAAGTGTTTGTACTAAAATGTTCACTTAAAATGGGAAACACTAAATGTGCCGCTTTACAGCTTTGGATCGGCCACGTCAACTCCTGGAATTACATGGAGAATTGAAAATCTAACATCCAAAATGTTTTGAGATTGTCACATGGTTATTTGGAGCCAAATGTTTCTTAAAAGGCACTTTGCAGTTTCAGAGTCTTTGAACAGAGTCTAGCTCCCCACAGAACTGCCTGTCTGAGGAGCTGAGGGAGTCCTAACTGCCAACATGTGTTCTGCTGAAATGTATTTGCTCATGTAAACAACAGATGCCTGCCCGTGGCACCCGCACTGCCACGTGAGTGGGCACCACGCTCAGAGCACACCGTGTCGTGCACGTGAACACGCGCAAAGCTGCAACTCATATTTCCACGCTCTCGTGTGGCTCCTGCAGTTAAAGGGAAAGGGAACGCATCGCCACGAGGCCAGCACTCTGAAAAATTCAGTGTTTGATCAACAGAAACAGAAGTGGAAAAAAAAATCAATGAAAATGTGGGGAGGTGAGCGAACTGAGAAAAAAATGAATTAAATGGGAGAGATTTCCCCTTGTGTGTTTTAGTTTGGGTTTATCCACCAAGGTCACTATTTTTTCAGATGCAGAGTATGCTTTTCAAATAGCCCACCTTTCCTAATGTTAGAGCACCATGTGACTCAGAACATCGGGGCGTTTAGGTAGAGGACACTTTCTGATTGACAGGACACTCTGACACAGCTGTTTTCTCACTTTTGAACATGCACAGACTCACCCGTGGCTTCCAAAAACACAGCTTGCAGGGCTCCATCCCCAGAGATTCTGATTCTGTTGATCTGAGGTGGAGCCTGGTAATGTGCAGTTTTAATAAATCCCCAGGCCCACACTTTGAGAACCTCTGTGAGGCGGAAGTTATCAACGGCTCTGCTCACCTGAAGTCACCCGGAGAATTAAAAGCCAACCCATGCTGAGGTTCAGCCCTAGAGATTCTTATTTAATCTAAATCCGGGGGAATTAGTAATGTTGTAAAAGTCTCCTGGTCATTGTGATGATGCTCGGGCTGCTAGGGAGAACCATCGCCTAAAGAGTAATCGCTAGTATGGGATTCATTGCTGGTTGATATTTGGCTGAATATTAAATGACTTAGAATCTAGGAATAATGTTTGCACGCAGCACAGAGCCAGCTAAACATTTTTATTTCCTTAGCAACTGTAGTATTTGCTGGGATCCAAGTCTATTTTTAAAATGGGTGTTAGCACATCGATCTCACAATTAATGAGTACTTTACGGACGACAGTCGGTTTTCTCCTTTTCCGTGTGCGAAGGGCTGAGGCAGGAGTCGAGTTTCTCCTTTGCAGCTCTGCCGGGCCCACCCTCATCGCCTTTCCAGGCCTTCTTTCTCCTGTCCAAGCCCTGGACCAAAGGTCAGTTGGCTGACTGCTGGAGCTGCCCTTCAGATCCGGGGTGATTCAGACGGAAGGGCTCCCAGGACGGCCACAGAGGGACCGAGGGCACCCCCTGGAGGTGGAGTGGCTTATCTTACAGAGCGTGGCCTCGGGAGTCAACTTGAATCCATTTTCTTAGTATATTTTCAGCCTGAAGCCTCTGTGATCTTGGAAAAATAGCTTTCTCATCTAAATTTTATCCTTTTTAGTTTTTTAACTCTGTAAAAATGGAGATAACATCTACCTGCTGTGAGCGTATCTCCAGGCTTAGATAAGACAGCGCAGAAGGGACTTTGACAACCGGGTCTCCACCGCTGACAGAGCGCTGGGGACTGTGCCTGCGGTGGAAAGCCAGCTCTGTAAACTGCAGGGCCGCGGGAGAGAGCAGCTACCCTGGGCAAGGCGCTTGCTGCCGCCCGCGGCCCGGCTGCCCACGCACCTGGGCCTGTACGGGCCTTGGACCAGCCCAGTTCCACGGGGCACGGGGCGTTTACACCCAGGTGAGGGAGGCAGAGTTGGTGCGATGCCATCCTTCTCTGTAGCAGAAAATACCAGATTATCATCACACCTCCTCTCTAAAACGTTCTGTCAGCAAGGAAAGCAAAATGCGGTCTTGGCGATATTATCTTTCACGACTCCTTTTTCAGAACTTCAGACAGAGGTCATCATCTCAAAGAATTGGTAGCCCAAGTTAGGAACTGAAGTCCCGGGTTCTATTTATTCCTGATGGTACTGTGGTACCTCACGCTTTATAAATAACCTTTATTGACTTAACTTTGGCACACCTCAGGTTACTGATTATAATTATGCCAAAATAGCATCTTTGTCTCCTCTAATAATACTTTCCATGTTTTGTTCGTAGCTTGGACAGATACAGTAGAATCATCTCAAATGAATGAATTAGGGTGAGGGTGGGGATGTTTCGTTTGTCAAATTACAATACTGAAACAGTGGGAAAGAGCCAGGTTTGGCTGTAAGAAGTGTAGTCCTCACATGTTTGGCAAAGGCTGAATATTTTGGTTGAACAAGTTCCTTGGTTAATGAATGTTGCACAATGCTAGCACAGTCAAGAGGATGGAAATACGCATGTATGTAAAATATGGGGAAAACCTTACTTTATAATCTTACTATGTACTCAATTCTATGGGTTCCTGTTGTGTGTTTTTTGTCTGCATAAAGCTGATCTGTTGCTCTAAACTGTTGTCACTGAATCGTCAACATCAAATGAGAAATAATTATATCATCATTAACGTTTTTATACAGAGAACTGGTTTTTGAACAGGGTATTTCCATTATTATATAGGTATTGCTCTGACATAGTATTTTGATATAAACAAAAAACTTTCAAAAACGAACTTTGAAGGGAAATTCGAGACACACTGATTAATTAGAAACTGCTTGCGTCTGAAAAGCAGAAAACGTCAAAGCAAGCACCGTTTTTTCTGCCTTCGCTCTCCGGCCTGGAGCTGCCAGGCCCAGCGGCTCGCGGTTGTAAAGCTAGTCTTCAAATATAAACTGCCGTGCTGGGCTCCATTACTGTTGCTGGCCAGAAAACTAGAGTCAGCGTTATCTCTAAGTTTGTGAAATTCAGAAAAAACAGCTCTGTGGTGGCAGGGCCAGAATTTTATAGCCTGGGTAAGGAATGCCATTGAAGTTGTCAGACTCATAAACTTAAACTGTTTAGATCTTTGCTGGGGTGGGGGGGGTACAGTGGTGGTGGAGGCAAAGGACTTTGGATCTCAGGACAGTGTTTTATTTCTAAGACTCATATTCATTTTACAACTTCAGAGCCACATCTTCCTACCTCCACTTTTGTACCTACATAATGAAATCATTGCAATAATTAACTTATCATTGCCTGAATTCTCACCTTAGGGGCTACTTTCCCTTGGGAGGCCTCTTTTGAACCACGAAATTTTTTTTTTTTGGTTCCTAATCTTTTGAAAACTCACTTTGCTCCACCTACTTCCCCATCCTCACCCCTTGCCTGACACTCCGCGCTTGCTTCCCACATAGTTTTGTGTTTGCTTACTCATTTCTCTTTGTGCTCCACCTCTCCACCTCCTTTCCGCAAAGATTATAATCTCTGATCTGAAAAAATCTCACTGTGATCCTTGCATTGCTGGGCCCTGTGTCTAGATGCTGGATTCTCAGTATATGTTTACTGTCAGAATAATAGAATGAAGGGAAAGGTATCTTTCTTGGTGCCAAAGGAGAAATCCATAGGTACAGTGTTGCAAGACTCACTTTTGCATGTGTATGCATGTGCGGGTGCCATGTGGTACAGCCTTATTAGCGTGGCTCAGAAAGAAGAGAGAAGGTCACGTTGGTGAATGATTCTTAGCAGTCAAAATGATTCATGGAGTTATGCATGCTTGGCACACGCTCACTGCTGGAGTGATGGGCAGGGCACAGCTGCCGTGGGAACTGTGGATGGGTTGCCGAAACCCACACAAGGGAGGGAAGCTCCCTTCTGCTCCGTATTCAAACAGGGAGGTACCATGTGAGCACAAGCAACCGGACAACTCCGGCTGCTCTAAGCTGTCTGTGTGAGCCAATCAACGATGCTAACATTTATTGAGTGCTTACTGCATGCAGTTTTCCAAGCACTGGCACCATTAACTCCATTATTTCTCAGAAAAGAGACGACTGTGATTCTGATAGTAGAGACTTTTAAGATGCAAAGAAAAAAGAAATAAAAAAAAATAAAAAAAGAGAGGTCAATCGCCGAAGCTGACACTGTCAGAAACTGGAGGAAGCAGGTTTCAAACCCGGTCAGCCAGGCTCCAGCACCTGTGAGGGAACCATTGCACCAACTGCCTGAGGGGAGCCTGTGGCCGTGAGCAGCAGGGAGGCGAGTCAGTCTGCACTGCGGACTGCGGCAGGGGGCTCCGGGGGCCGTGGACCAGGCGGGGTGGAGGAGGCCAGGGCCCCAGAGCCCGGGCGTCCCGCATCGAGCGCGTTCTTAGGAACGCTTTCAGAGGGGCTGCGAGGATGTGTTCAGTCGCGTGGCCTGGTGGCCGCAGGTGCAGACACTGATTCCCCGCCAGTCCCCCTTGGGGCGAGCTCAGGGGAAAGAGGCCCCTTTCGGCCACCACTTCAGGCTGGGCTGCAACTCAGTGGCCGCCCGAGGCCTTGCTTCCCTCCGTGCAGGACGCAGGGTCAGCCTGGCCGGCCTGATCACTTTGAAGGCCAAGGAGGAATTTTCGTGTGGTGGAAAAGAGTATCAGAGCGATAAGCAGAGCGATCCTGAGGACGGTGCACGCTGTGTCGAGCGTCTCACGCCTGAGGCAGGGCTCCTAGCTACCCTCTGTGCGTATCGATTTCTTTTTCACAAGAACACGAAGTCGAGTGGTCTCATTTTGATAAATGACAAGATTGGGGCAGCAAGAGAGATGGCAACATTACTAATAAAAGGCGAGGTCTGGGATCACGGTTATTTTGTCTGAAAGGCTTACTTGATGTCCGAGACCGTCCCGCATGCTTCACAAACTTCTAGGTATCCAAAACTTGGAGCTCCCTCCCCTCCCAGATGGGGAAATTGAGGTAGACCAGGGTTAAGTAATTTGTCAAGGAAACACACTTTATAGTTCTGCTCTGCCGTCTGTTTAGTGTTAAACCCTGATCTTGTTAGCATCTGACGCTGGACGGTCTGTGTGTGACTTTCTCTCACGACTCAGCCTGGACTGCCAGGTAACTGGAACTCACATTAGTGACCGCAGCATCTGTCTCCCAGGCCTGGTGCACGGATCCGTGAGTGAGAGAGGCGGGGTGGCGCGTTCAGCGTTAGGGTCCCACACGTGTTAAAACAGCAAGGATCGGTAGTTTAGGGTGTTCCTCATGTTTGTCACTGCTGACAGACGTTAGCGTTAGAACTAAGTTTCAGTATTTAGTTTTCCCTTAACAGCAGGCTGGATTGGCCAGCGTCCTCAGCCTGCCTGTGCCTCAGTGTCCTTCCTGTCACACGGCAGAAGCGGGCGTCTGGCCTGCCGGGCTGCTGGAGATGAAAGGGGCGGTCTATTTAAAGCGCAGTGCTGCGGCCGGCACTCAATTCATGTCTGCGTCTATTATTAGGAGAAGTAAGGGAATGGAGCTGGGAGGGACACAAAGAATGTTTACTATGGAGCCTTCATGGTGTAACTCAATACAGGTGACTCATGGGCGTGCCCAGGAGTGGGGGCCTGGCGGCGGGCAGCAGCCCCCACAGTGCCCGAGGGAGGCCAGGCCGGGCCAGGCGGCCCCGGGGTCCAGTGGACATCGACCACATGGCTCGGGCAAATCATTTAATCACTCTAAGCCTCTGATTCTTCATCTGCGTGATGGGGGTAAGATCACCGGCCTCATCGGGTTGTCGTGAGGATTAGGTGAGATACTGTGTGTAATTCGCCTGGCGCAGCGCCAGCCCAGCGATCGACTCCAGGAAAGGTAACTATCAGTGCTGCTGAAAGTCATCACGGAGGCTGCAGAACAGCCTCCCCACTGACGGGGCTGTGCAACCCTTTCTAACTAATTCAGGGCCCACGCCTGTCTCCCCCGGTCCCTAGCACGAGACTGTACCGTGCACGCGCCCGTGGCAAGCTCGCCTTGCAGGCCCAGGGCAGGGGAGCTTTAGCCAGAGCTGTCTGAGTAGTTGGTGGAGTAGAGGAAGGTTTTTGAGATGGTTTAAAACTTCATCTTTAATAAGTGAGAAAAATGAGATGGAAAGCATTTAAGAACTTGTTCAAGATCAGAGACCCGAGTTGTAGTCAGAAGGACCAAAGCCAGATCTCCTGAGGCCCACATGTAAAAATCAGGATGAAGTTAGGAAGCAGATTTCTAACGCTTCCATTTAGTATCGTGGTAAATTGTGCTAAACGCTGCTCCGGCCACCGGAAATGGTTAATATGCTACCCGAGGCACTGAGAAAAATCACATGTAGCGAGATTTTACTTAGGAAAGACTCAGGATTCTTCAAATGAACATTTTATCTGTCCACAAACTCTTTTACCAAATACGGAAACAACTCAGGATGAAACTGAGAAAAACCAAACCAAACCAAAATGTAATAACAACAATGACAACAACAACATAGTTTTGAAGCAACAGGAAATGTAAATGCTATTTTAACCAATGTCAAGGAAAAAAGTTATGTGTTATTGAATAAAACACTGCCTATCACTTGAGAGTATTTCATGAATGTTTCTCCATGGAAAATCTGCACCTTGCTTTCTATCTTTGTTTTTCGTTTATAGGAGATGTTATCAGCTAGATGAACGGTTCTCCTTGTTTTTAGAACCAAGGCTGCTGTGTTCTCTCTTGCGTGGCGGCCGCCCTCACACTGTAGAGTACACTTTTTTTCCTACTGTTACTTGGCCCAAACTTGCTCTTTCCCCACCATTAATAAAACTTTGCTATTGTTAACTAAAGAAAATGATATCATCACTAAAAAATGGAGGATTGAGTAGATAATACATTATTTACATAAAGACCTGGAGTCTACTAAGCAGTCACTAAGTCTTGGAGTGAAACTGTCTTTCCATCGGTTTTATTAAGATTTAGGCCACAGAAAATCAGCCCTTAGGATCTGAAAGTACCCCAGCTCCCCCGGCGGCTGGATGCGGGGACACGATGTGGTCAGCTTCCTCTCACTTTCCTAAGGAGAGATCTCTGGCCCTGGCTTCTGTTCCCTCCTATGCTGGCTTTGACTGGACAGTGATGTCAGGAGCGGGCTCGGAAGTGCACACGGAGATCACGGAATCAATCGTCTTAGTCCTCGTGTGACTGCAGCAGAACCACCATTGTCAGGAACCTCTACCTTGACCTATTACAGAAAAGAGAAGCTATCTGTCCGACTACCACGTCACCAAGTCTGGATTCTCCTCCTTGCAGCTTTAACTAAGATATCTTAGGTTTGACTATTCACATCCTCAAAGCCACCTCAAGGTCCCAGAGGGCTGCTTGAGCCTCCGTGAATGACAGCAGCAGCCATCAGAGCCACCTGCAAGTCAGGAGGAAGTGGAAGGTCAAGGAGCTCCTCCTCCTGGGTCAGTTTTTCAAACAGGTTTGGCGGAAGTCACCCACTTACCCTCCCACGGGGCAGAGCTGTGTGGCGTGGTCAAGCCTGGCTGAGAGGAGGCTGGGAAGCAGCATCATCCATGCTGGGGAGCAGGGTACTCCCCAAAACATCACAGTCCTGCTCCCAGGGACATAGAGGGTATACTGCTTCCACTCTGTACCTCAAATGTCCTTTTCATTTTCCAGTGAAAAGGCAGAAGGAAAATACTCTAACCACTCCCACGGATAGCTATAGATACCTGACTGCCAAAAGTATCACTCAGGACTAGAATTATCCTTATTAGAAACCGTGCTTTTCATGGTGACTCTGTGTGTGTGTGTGTGCATGTGCACGCACATGGGTGTGCACAAGCATATTGGGGAAGGGAGTTGCAGTTGGTAGGGCTTGGCAGTAGCAATAAAGCTGACACAGCCAGCTCTGTAGGATGATGCTGTCTGTCCTAAGGGGAAAACACAGTTCCACCAGGACTCAGAGAATGTCATCTTTCTCCCAGAGCTGGAGATGTTACAGATGTTGCAGCTTTCCCCCGGGAGACAGCCTGCCAAGGGGCCTTACTCAGCTCGTGAAATATGTCTCCGCGTGGCTGTTTGTAGTGCGGCATCTACAGCACTTGCTCTAGCACAGTTCTCTTTTTCCCCAACGTGCATTGTTAAACCCTCAAATAAACTCAGTGTAGGCACTTTCTAACTGGCTTCCAGACTCATATTTAATGTTTCCTTATACAAGCTGTTAGACAGCACCCTTTCAACGTAACGTAACTGCGGGGTGGTACGTACACATGCTCTGGGAAGGGGTGAGCGCCTCATGTTTCCTGTGACATGGAATGTCCTTTTCCGTATCTTTGCTGAGAATATTACTAATCCAAATGAATTGCATGCATACATTCAATGCAATTTTAACTGGAACCAGGTATAATTCATTTTAACCACAGATCCAGTGCTCCTTTCCTTCATTAAGGTAGTGACTACTTAGGGCGGGTAAATAGAAAGAGAATTGAGAAATATGCTCATAACCGTCTCTTTCAAAAAGATACAGTATCACGAAAAGATACAGTACCAATTTCACTTTTTCATATCTCAAGTATTGCAGCTATATAATACTCTTTCTATGCCAAAAACTACATTTTTTTAAATAGAGGACAGAAGGCATATACTTCTTATGGATTGATGTTTCCCTACAGAATAAGTAACGTTTCTTTTGGTTACAAATTAGTTCTTACCCTTGTATTAAGGTGAGAGCAGGCGCTAAAAGTTACCGGTAATGCACTCACCGGGCCAGTCACTTGGGAGCAGAGTTTCTGGGGGCGATTTCTGAGCTCCGGGCCGCACTGTCGAGAGCTGCCAGCGACTTGGATTCCTGGGAATGCAGGTGTCCTTCGGGTGGGACGCAGCCCGTCTCTCAGCGAGGCACCAGGAAAGAGCTGAAAAGGAAAGCCTAGGCACAAAGGGCCATTTGGGCCGGGCCCTCGGGAGCCACTCCAGCCAACGAGATGTTCGCGAAGATTCTGTGTTCAGCTCCTAGGCTGTGTCCTCGACCCTTAGAGAACGGACAGATGTGCTTCTGTCTTTCTCTGCTGACAACGACGCGGGGAGCCCGGCTTCCCGGCACCACAGAACGGCCAAACTGACAGGCGCTGGAAGATGCTGCAGTTTCTAGCTGACCAGTTATGAAAGTCAAACTAACCCGCCGCACATGTGGGGGCACAGCCCTCCCACTGGTGCGGGCCCCGAGATCGTGGTCCTGTGCCGGGTGCATTATTAGCTTGTGGGGTAGCTGTACTCACCTCTCCATCCTCCTCATCGGATGCTTACAGCAGAGGAGTGCTCTTGTTCTTCAAAAATTACTTTTCTCAACCAGAGAGCTGTCACAGCAAGGGACCTACTGTGGATACCCAGTGGGTCAGGCGGCATTAGAAATCGAATTCGAGGGCTTCACCCCTGGGCGGCCGGAGGCGACCCCCTCTGTCTGGGCTATCGGACTGAAAGCCTGCTTGTGTCTTTAGATCCTAACCTTTCTGCTATTTCTTCACACGGCGGAACACCAGAGGCAGAATTCTGTCGGAAGCACACTGCTCCAGAATCAGAGAACTGGAGCCCTCACCCTGGGTGTGCTGCTTCCGGGCATGGTTCTCAGGTCAGGCTGCCATTTGAATATTTTCCCTAAGCGACTCGCTTCACTTTTGATCCCCCCATAGGTGAATGCAGACCAGGGGAAGTGACTTAAAGCCATTAAATCTGGTATCACTGGGAGCCAGGAAGAGAGAAGGCGGGTTGTGGATCCCGGTCACACAGGTGAACTTGGGCTGCACATCCACACTTGACCCTCTTCCCAGTGATTCTCGTCCTTTCACGCTGCTGTCTAGATATTTGGGTCATGGCTGCATCGACAGCGTCCTCCAGGGAAGAGAATTAGCCGTCGGAGATGACCTCACAGACTCGGCGTCGGGGGAAGCGTAAACACTGACGCAGTGGTACGTGAGCAGGTTCCCGCTCCTGCGCGAGGAAGCTTTGCAGGTGGCGATGGTGGCTTCTCCCTATCCGCTCCCTCACTTTCTCTTTTCCTCTTCCTTTTGACTTGCTTCCTGGTGTTGGCCAGGGCCTCACTGATGAGCGGGGGTGGCATCTCCCTGGCTCTGGAACCCAGTCTTTCGCACCATGTGAGGGGACGAACATGAGGTGTAGTCTGGGTGTCTGTGATAAAAACGCAGATTAGTGTCGGGATCCACCCAGGACCGAATGGCACTGGGTCAGTCCCGTCCATGTCGCTGGACCGGAGCCTACAGAATGGACGCCTGAGTTAAGAGAAAGTGAGTGAGGGAAAGAACTCGGGGGCCCTGGAGCCGGAAGCACGGCCCGGCGAACAGAGGTGAACGTCTGCGGGAGTCGTCTGGGACTCCCTCACAACAGGTCTGCTGCCGTGTCAGCCTTCTGCTGCGGCTCTGGGAAATGTCTCCTTCAGAACCCTGCACTTCAGGCTCTGTGAATAAATCACCGGGAATTATTTATTCCTGCTGGCTTCCTCAGGCTCCCGCATCCCACACCCTTCTTGTTCTTTTGCCATCTTATAAGAAAAGCAGACGTCCTTTGAGTATGACGTTTGTAACTTTCTCACTTTCTCAAATGTTTTAGTAAGTGACCATCTCAAAAAGTCTGTCTTTCTTTCTTTCTTTCTTTCTTTCTTTCTTTCTCTCTTCTCCCTCCCTGCTCCCTCTTTCTTTCTTCTTTCCTCTTTCTCTCCTTCTCTTTCTTGTCTGCCTCCTTTCTTCCTCCTCCCTCCTTCCCCCTCTTCTCCTCCCCCTTTCCCCTCCTTCCTTCCTTCTTTTTGTCCTTCTCTCTCTGTCTTACCTTGGCAAACTTTCGAATGCCTTATTTTATTAAGGATGACATAATAAATATTATATCGTATTTAGGATGCCTTTTTATTGTAAATAGCTTTGGGGATAATAATATGTGGTCATAATGTTGTTCTGTAACTTCCTCTGTTTGACGACTTCTCAGTGAGTAGATCAACAATGTTTAGGTGCTAGTTCCTCAAAGAAAAATTCTTGCAAGTGGGGTTCTTGGCAGGGATCTTGGCGGGCATGTGACGAGAAGGACAGAGGCCATTTTCACATGGTCTAATTAGTAGAGTCAGAGGAAATCTGCCTTTTGGCACTTTAGATCTATGCTCCCCTTCCCCAAGTCCAACAATGTCACCAGGCTGAGAAACAGGAGAGAGAGCCGTCACAAAGCACTCCGTGCTCCACTCCCCTTGGCCCCCAGAACTCGGAGTGATCAGTGGAACAGGTGGACCCTCTCCCACCCCGCCCCGTCGCCTTTGGAAGGGGGACGGTAACTGCTGTGGCCCCGGTCCCGCCTTCTCTGCTCTTCTCCTCTCCTTCCCCTTCTCAGTCTCCAGGGTGTATTTTAGAGAAAAGCCCCCCACTCCCTCCTGGCATTCATTATTTTCTTTACTTTTAGATGCTGTTGGTTTCAAAGCTAATACCCACCTGCGATCCACGCTGGCCCGGCTGCGCCTGCCGTGTCGTGTCTGCCTCCGGCTTCGAGCGTGAGCGCCTGACCGCAGCAGGCTCGGGGGAAGCCGGCGGGACGGCTCTGGGGCCTGCTCTTCCACGCTTGGTTCTCTCGGTGGCCAGAAAGGCTTTTCTCTCCTTTCTTATTCCCTCCTTTTTTAAAAAATCCCTTCCTTCTTTCTTTATTTCCTTCTTTTTTTTCTTCTTTCCTTTCTCACTATCCTTCTGGTCCCCCTTCACGAGCCTCCAGTCTCAAGATTGGGTTAGGGGCTCCAGATACAAAAAAGATGGAAAATGGTAGGATTGCACCCCAGCGCTCGAGGAGTTGACACCTATCCGTCAACTGCTAATCCCCGCCCCCCGCCCCGCAGGGGGCACACATCCTCCGGGAGGGGTGCGGCCATGGGAAGCTGTAAGGTCCAGGTGCAGGGTCAGAGAATGTGGGCCGGAAAGGAACTCTCCATGTAGACCTTAGAGAGTGGAACGGGCGAGAAAATGCACAGAGCAGGGGCAGCAGATGCAGAAAAAAAAGAAAGAAAGAAAGAAAGAAATCACGAAGTTTGGGGAGAAGCAGCCTGAACTGAATATGGAGATGGTTCAGAGATGGGCCGAAGAGGTCTGGGAGGCTGCTGATGAGCTCAGACGCGGACTGCAGGCGCTGGCGCGTTTACAGCTGGCGGGGCCGGCCTGCTGCAGTCAAAGTGGAAGGGATACAGAAAAGAGGGAGCCCAGGGACAGGGAATAAAGGTACTGCAGTCGTTCAGGCAAAAAGTTACAGAGCAATCGGCAGCAGATGACGATGTGGAGGTGACTCTGGGCCGAGCGTGGGCCATGCCGGCCAGGCCTGATGGACGATTAGATGTGGGTTTGACGGGTGGTAGGAGTCTCCCATCTAGCGCACCTCGCCTTCTGGTGCTCTTCACCGAGATAGGTAACACTGAACCCCGGCAGGTTTGGGGGAGGGCAGATGATGAATTCTTGGCACTAGGTCAGACAGACGGTATCATAAGCTAATGAACCATCTTGCCAGGGGATGCTGTCCTTAGAAAGAAAAACCAGGAAAGAAGTTAATCAACACAGTTCTCTGGTGTGTTGGAGGGTAGAAACCTCCGAAGTCCAATGGAAGAAACTGAGCAGGAGTGGAGGAGTTGGTTCATTGGAAACAATTTGTATAAATCCTTAGCTATACATAGCTAGCTCTTTACAGCATGGGAAAGTAATGATTGGGTTCAGAGTTACAACAACATAGATTATGAATTTATTAGTATTTTTATGAAATATTTTTGGGACACTAGACAACTTGATGCCCTATCTCTCAATTAAATGGCACATTATTATATGCCTGGTTTTTCACCTGTTGCAGCTTCAGTTCCTAGGAAACAGTTTTGGCTCATTGTTGCCAAACTTCCCTCTGGTGTTAAAGAGGGCTCCTCATTTATAAAATGCCTTGTGGCTGCCGAGGCTGCAGAACTGGCCACAGTGGCCTGGTCAGTGTCTGAGAACCTTTAAGTAACTCATTAAAAGACCTGGGATCTCCTGCACTGCACCTCCAGGGCTACCTCCAGGCTGGAGCAACTGCCTAACTTACTCGGCCCCTCTCCAAAACACTGGTTAGCGAACGCCACCGGTTCATGCTGAGCAGGCAGTTATTTCACAAGGATGTCCACTAACACCTATCTGTAGTGTGGCGTTCCTGTTTGGACGTTGTTTTTCTGAGTTGGTTAGTTGAACCAGACTGCAAATTGACTGCTTCACATAAACAAAAGCGTCCTTATAGTACAGATCTCCCAAGCCACTTTTCTGGTTAAATTTCTCAATCATTCACTGATTCCCCCTACCCCATTCTTACCAAAAAGGAAAAAAAAAAAAAAAAAAAAAGGTCATGGTCATGTATGTATTTCTTTCTTTTTTTTAGATTTCAAATATTATGAAATGTTGCGGATGATCTTAAACTTCTCTGAAAAGTTTAAGTTTTATTGTAAAGGTTAATCATAGCAAAAAGTATTACTACAAATTTAAATTAATCCATAAGTACATTAAGTACCAAACTTCATTTGCATGTGTAAGTAAAACAGATTTGTCTGAATTATGATTTTAAATGGCATTAAACTAGCCCAGAATTCTGAAATTTATGCTCACAGAATTTTCTGCTGTTACTAAGGGACCTTCTCTCTTTGGACATTAATATGAATTAAATATTACTTTATCATGGAAACGCTAATGATTATTTTTGGCAAACAGACACAAGGTTTATTTCTTAGGCTATATTATTAATTTTGTGTCATCACAGAAGGTAGCCCGTTTTATTTTGAGATTGGTTTATTTTCCCTGGACATTTGGGATGAATAGCTCAGCATAACAAATTACTCTATATGCTCTAGTTTCAAGCGTTTAAAGTGGAATCCAAGTTTTAGCATCAGGAACCAATTAAAGGATAGTTAGATCTGACTGAAAAATTAATGGTCCAGAACTGAAACTGTGTAGTGTTTTTTAAGCTTTTTTTTTTTTTCAGCATTTCTGTTTTAAATAAAAATCTGGATGTTTCCCAGTAAAATACAAAGCGTCATTTAAAAAAAAAAACACTTGAATATAAATGGAGCCACACCCAAGCTTGAAAATCACTTAACGCTGTCTGCCTTTACCATGGGCTATTAAACACTAGGTGTTTATCAGTCTTCATGGGGTGTTAAGACTTTGGATACAAAACACACACACCACGGGGACAATAAAGGATTGAAGCGTTACTGTGCGTTTTTAGGGTAAATACAATTTGCTCTTTTAAATGATCATTTTATAGTTATATCATCTAGCTTGATTGCAGTAGCATTTGATTTTTGCCACAAAATCAATGAAGCTCATGTTAATAGTTTGCACTAATGATAAACAAATCCACTTGCAAAGTATTGACGTTCAGCCCCGGATTTAAACTTCGCTAATGCACCCTGACAGAGAGCAGCGTTAGTTTCTGCACCCTGAGGCCTGGCTGCTGCTAAGGCTCTCCGCGGAAATCCAGCGCGGGACCTTTGCTCTGGTTCCAGCTCAAACCTATCAGTAATCGCTCGGCCCGACGCACTTCGGTCAGTCATTGTGCCAAGAAGAATTTCAGGGGTAGCGTATCAGAAGCTCTTTTGTAATTAAATTATTGTCTCTTTCCTGGAAAATCTTGCATTTGCAAAGGCCGAGAGCGCCTTACTCCCCCTCCTGACTCGACTTGACGTCTAGGAAGGCATTTTTGGCTGTGTGTCTTTCCAGCCTCACGGGCTCCTTACCGCAGTGTTCATTTCAGCTGGGCTCCTCCAACCATCATTTTCCAGAGACAGACAAAATCCCACCATGGTGACAGAAGTTATTTGATCACAGGGAACAAGAAATAAAAAGAGCAGCACTAATGTCCTTGGGACCTTTTTATGGGCTTTTAAAGAAGTTCTGTGATTAGAACAGGTTCTGTGTCTCCAGCTTGGGATACACAGTCTGAACGTTTTTCCTGTGGGACGGAGGAGAGTAATATTCACTGCATGCAAAGCCACCTTTGCTGGACCGCCCGCTCTCTCTGAGCCCTGATGTATCTTGTCGCTTCTCACCCCTGGGTGGCGATTGTGCTCTCACGCGTCTGTGTCAGAGAACCTTCTGCTGGCCATGCTTGGTGTTGGCTCTTCCGGCCTCAGTAATGGCCACCTGGGCCACGGCAGGGGCACGGCTGACAGTGCTCCTTCTGGTCCTCGGCTTCCTCCTGGGGAACCGGGGCCCCAGCCCGCTCTGCACTGCGCCTGCGTTTTCCTCAGGCCCCATGTGGCCATCTGCCCCTCTGGGTCTGGACGCCAGGGGGCTGTGGTGGGCGCTGAGGGCAGCGGGAAGGGAGGCACCAGGGTGCTTTCTGCTCTGTCTTGATCAGGTGGCCACAGCAGGTGGGCGCCAGGCCCCCCGACAGGCCTGAGTGCTCCCAGCTTCTGCCGGGTGACACTGCTCCTTGAGCACTGAGGGTTCTGCTTCCTCTCCTTGTGCCTGCAGCACAGGTAGCGATTCCTCTTCTTGCTAATTTCCAGATCGCTCTACTTTCCCCAGCTCGGGGTCTTAGCAATTCCATCACCCATACACATCCTTGCCTTAAATTCCCGTTGTTTTAAATCCTTATATTGTATTCAGTACTGCATTGTGATTCAAAGTTGGTGCTGTAACTTGTTCTCTCATTCTCCTCCCCTCCCTTCAACCTCTCTTCCCCTCCTCATTTCCAAAAGCTTTGCCTCATTTGTTCCTTCTTCTCTCATTTTTTCTTTTAATTTTGAATTTGCTTGATAAAAGAGGAGTTGCCACGTGGTTAAGAGGCACACAGTGACTTGGGACTGTAGCTCATGTCACAGAGTCTTGAGAGTGGGGCTCCTCCGGGACCTGATGCCTCTTCTTTCTGGAAATACCTGATCCTTACACACTGCCACGTGTTCTTGCTTTTTTTCTCCTACCTAGCCTCCTGACTGCAGTACATCCCAAGGATATCAGGGCCAGTCCTTCCTCTCTGGTGTGAGAGGGTGTCCTCAACTTACTACCTCAGCAGCTAAGCAGAGCAGGGGCAGGGCTGTGGGTTCCTAGAGTGACTAATAGCAATTTTTATTAACAGAGAAAATCAGGGATTGTGACAGTGGTACCATATTATTCCTCTCTGAAGGTGCGGAAAGTCTGTATCAGTTTTGCGGGTTTTTAATTTTGACCACACCCTACTGGGATAGCCACTGGTGTATACTGGGGCAAGCAAGTTGAGACACTGAATTCTCTTAGAGAGCGCCCCCAAATTCTGGCACTTTAAAATACTTCATATATTTTTACAAGGAGCTGCAGATGGATTCAGACTCACATGGATTCTATTTGTCCCTCTTCTCCTCTTGGCTTGTCTTCGCACTTGACTGGGGGACGAGCAGGAAAAGGAATCTAGCTGACATCAAATTATGAATATGGTTTATGTGCTTAATAAGCTTGCATTTCACAAATACAGCTTTGGGATTTTCCAATGGGTTGGGTTCAAATCTACAAGAAAGAGGAATTTCAGCACAGTTGTCCCTCTTCAGCTTCTGCCAGGGGTTTCTGTGCCACCAGGCAAGGGCCAGTGGTCAGCATGTTTTGGGAGGGAGAACTCCAGAGTCCTGGCATTAGACGGATGAGGGAAAGGCGCCATTTCCACGGTGGGTCTTGTTATTACCATACCCAACTCTGTGTTTAGCTGGGATTATAAAGGTTTTTTTGGGGAAATAACTATCTGAGTGGGTTTGATTGGACTAAATGCTAGAAACATTTCACAGTGGGACTAAGTACCTACTTCCGCAAGATTTCAGAATGTGAGAGCTAAAGGAACGACTCAGGTGAAGAAGTGATGGCTAGTAATAGGTAGAGATTAAAATCTGGAATGGTTGCACTCTGTTACCTTACAGCAAACTCGCAACCTTTCAGTCTGCACCCCTTGGTGCTCAAGCTGGAGCTTCTGCCTTGCATCCTGATGTAAACCTGTCAGATACGGCTCACATCCATTATGAAGACCACCCAACCTGCTGATGGCATGAAGACATACTGTAGGGCTCGGGTGTCCTTGACTGTGGGAAGCAGGGAAGAAGTGAGAAGAGGTTGAGCGTCAGTCTTGAGTCCCTGCTCTTTGCCAGCACTGGAGCCCTTTGTGTACCCTTGCGGTGTCCAGACGATGCCCAGAGCGGCGGAGTGTGTGAAAGATCGGCGCGGTGGGCGGCGTGTCGGTGGAGGGTACGGAGACGGCTCTGCAGAGCCATGGCTGCGTGTAGTGGGAATAACCCAAGGGGACAGCGGCTGTGTCGGCCGCTCTTCATCTTGTCGAATGCTAAGCTCGACGCGAGGGAGGTAGATTGGCCCTTGGATCGCTGATGGGCCTTTTGTGGCCACCTTCTGCAGCGCTGAGCACTGTAATCATAAATGTGAAAATTTCCGTTTGCTCGAAGATAGCGCTTATATTTAAATATCCTTAGATCCTCTAATACGATAAATCCCGTTTCTTACATGTGTGAGGAAACAGGCAAGTATTTAGATTTGAAGCTACCGTCGTTATTTCAGAATAAACAGTTGAGTTACATTTATTTATTTATTTTTACATTTTAAAATCTAGAATATTATCTCTTTGCAAAATGAACATTTATGGTTAAATTCTTCCATAACTTTGTATGTGATAGGCATCGATTAGGTATTCTGTTCTCACTCAATAAAAGCTCTTCACTGAAAATAAATGTCATTATGTTGTAATGAGTTTCAATATCTACTGACCTTACCTGGATTTGGGAGGGTGAGTTGACTGTGGAAGATTTGGCACCTCTTTATCCTTCTCTCAAGACACTAATTACTCATTAAATTTTCTTTTTATCCTTTTTGTTATATTTCTAAAATGCCAAAGGTAAAGATTTTTGAAAAAATGAGAAACTGGTGCAAATGCCTAAAAGTATTCCTTTTAACTTAAAAACCGAGATAGCCAAATGAGAAAGGTATCATTCAAACTTTTTGTCTTTGCTTCAGCTGGTTATAACTAGATCAACTGAAATTGGGTATTCCGAGTTTCACCCTGAAGCACATTTCTATAGTTGATTTATAAGCCCCTGAAAAATGGGGTTTATCATGAAAATGTGGAAAGACCCTCAACTTCAGGACAAGGCACAACTATAATTTTACAGGCATTAGGCACCTAAAATAACTTTGTATGAAGATTACTCTGGGATTTGTCCCCCATTTTGTAGAAAATGCTTAATGTTGAACTATATTTTATGCACACAAAAAGACTTATTTCATAAGACAAAGGGCTCAGGGATTTTCACTCCAATATTCAACAGTGCTACTACTAAAGGGCTCTCGCTTTCTCCTCTCATAATTGAGTGATCTTAAGTGATATTTAAAAGAAAATACCACCCTGCTGAACTTCTATGTAAAGATGGTATGAGACAGAGCAATTGGAAATTTTCAGGTAGAATGTATTCCAACCGTGTATTTGGTCTGTAATAGAAGTGAATTGATGGATCATAATGATGTCTTAATATTCTGTGCTATAGCAACCAAGGAAATGAATTTTTGTTTTTGTTTGTGTAGAGCCATGGCCGAATTGCTAATGTCTGAGTGTACAGTACGATAAAAAAAACTTCTTGCCTCATGTAAATTTCTAATGCTGCACAAGTCTTGCCTATTTTTTCCTTTTTCCTTTTTTGTTTTTTAAATAAAAAGCCCAATTCTCAATACAAGAACAAATAAGAATATTCACATTCTCATGCTACCGTTTTGGTGACTCAGCCCGGTTTTATTGAAGAAAGAAAAATATCTGTTAGCTTCTGAATTTAATTTACAAATTAGTTCTTCATGTATAACATACCTGTTTCAAATGCAATCTGTATGAAAACATAAAACCATAACTTCTTTATAAGAACATTTATTTTTAATAAAAACGTACATAGTTATTGTACATACCATGATGTTTTGAAATATGTATACATTGCCAAATGGATAAACAGTTAATTAGCCTCTGCACTACCTTCCATACCATTTTTTGTAACGAGAATATTTAAAATCCTCTTCCTCAGTGATATTCAAGATTAGAAAGCTTTGTTAACATAGTCACCATTGTGGACTGTACAATAGATTTCTTGAACTTATTAGTCCTGTCTTTCTACTCTTTGACTAACATCAGTCTAACTCTCCTTTTCTGCTACTCTACCCAGACCACCACCACTCTGCACTCTGCTTCTATGAGATCAGATTTTTAGATTTCACATATAAGTGAGATCATATGGTATTTGTTTGTCCGTGGCTGGCTTATTTCATTTAGCATAATATCCTCCAGGTTCATACATGCTGCTGCATATGACAAAATATTTCTTCTTTCCTAAGGCTGCGTCGTATACTTTTATTTATACGTAGCACATTTTCCTCACTCACTCGCTCATTCATTAGGGATGTTAGGGTTCATAGCTTAGCTCTCAAGAGCAACGCTGCACTGAAGATGGCTGCACAGATATCTCTTCCTATACCGATTTAATTTTCTTTGGCTGTATTCCTGGGTGGAATTACTAGGTCAGATGATACTATTTTAAATTTTTAGAGGTATGCCCACATTGTTTTCTTACAGGTTATACTGATCTCACCAGGGGTACAAGGGTTCCCTCTTCTCCACAGTCTTAGCAGTTCATAGAGATTGTGTTTTTGATAATGAATATTCTAACAGTTGTGAGATGACATCTCACGGTGTGTTTTTTTTGTTGTTGTTGGTTTTTTTTGTTTTGTTTTTTTGTGGCACCGGGGATCAAACTCACAACCTCGCACCTGTCAGACAGGCGCTTAAGCCACTGTGTCAAACTCCCAACCCTGGTTTTTTGAGGCAGGGTCGCACTATGTAGCTCAGGCCGGCCTTGCACTCATGTTGTAGCCCAAGCCGGCCTCGAACTCACAATGCTCCTCCTACCTCAGCCTCCGAGTGCTGAGTTTAAAACTGTGCGCCACTATGCCCGGCTTATCTCGCCGTGGTTTTAATTTGCATTTTCCTAATAATCAGGGATGCTGAGCATTTTTTTTTCATATACCCATTGGCCATTTAAATGTCCTTTTTTTTTTTTTAGAGAAAACAACTTTTTAATTCCTTTGCCCATTTTAAAAAATCAGGATATTTGTTCTTTCGCTATTTTGTTTGAGTTCCTTGTGTATTTTGATTTTAAATCCTCACTGAAAATATGGTTTGCAAATATTTCCTCTTATTCTGTAAGCTGTCTCTGCGCTCTGTGGATTGCTGCCTTGGCTGCACAGAAGCTTGCTTATTTGATGCCATCTTATTTTATTTAATTTCCCTTTGTTTGGTTGTGCTTTTGGGACCATATTACGAGGAAACTAACATCACTGTCCAGACAAATGTCATGGAGCTTTTTTTTCTGTTTTCTTCTAGTAGTTTTACAATTTCAGGTCTTACATTGAAGTCTTTTTTCTTTTTTCTTTTTTTGGTACTGGGGATCGAACTCATGACCCCCCACTTGCCAGACAGGCACTTATGCCACTAAGCTCAATCCTTGGTCCCTTATACTGAAGTCTTTAATCCATTTTGAGGTGATTATTATTATTATTATTATTATTTTGCAGTACCAGGGATCAAACTCACAACCTTGCACCTGCCAGGAGGCAGGCGCTTAAGCCACTGAGCCAAACTGCTGGCCCTACTTTTTTTCAAGGCAGGGTCGCACTATGTAGTTCAGGCAGGCCTTGCTCACTTTGTAGCCCAAGCTGGCCTCGAACTCAACGCTCCACCTACCTCAGCTTCCAGAGTGCTGGGATTAAAGGCGTGCACCACTACGCTTGGCTTCTTGAGTTGATTTTTATATATGAGATAAAGGTCTAGTTTCATTGTTCTTTATATAGACATTTAGGTTTTGCAACATTAACTTTGTTTGTTTGTTTTGCAGTACTGAGACTGAATCTAGGGCCTTGCATGTGATAGGCAGGTGCCCTGTCACTAAGCTGCACTCTTGGTTCTTTTTCCAAAATTTTATTGAGAGATGGGGGGGTCTCACTAGGCGACCTAGGCTTGTCTTGAACCTGTGATCCCCTGCTTGGCTCCTGGTTGGCACGTTCGAGCATACTGACTCCAGAGTGAAGAGACTGCCCTTTCTCTTCTTGGCATCTTTGCCGAGAGTCAACTGACTGGTTTATTTCTGAGTTCTCTATTCTGTTCCACAGGTTAATTTTGTTGTTTTCATTACCATGGTTTTGCAGTATATTTTTACCCTAGTACTGTGATGCCCTGGTATTATTGTTTTTGCTCAAGGTAGGTCTTTTGTAGTTTCATACAGATTTGAAGATTTTACTATTCCCACTTCCGTGAAAAATGTTATTGGAATTTTGATGGGAGTTATATTAAATCTATAGATCATTTTCGGTTGTATAGACATTTAAACAACACTTATTTCTCCCATTTCTTACTGTCTTATTTATTTTATTTCCTTCATGTTTTATAGTTTTCAGCGAGGAGTCTTTCACTTTCTTGGTTAAATTTACTTCTAGTATTGTGAATAAAACTTTGATTTCTATTTTGGGAAGTTTGCTGTTCATGTATAGAAACGGTACTGAGTTTTAAATGTCAATTTCTGTCCTGCAACTTCACCAAATTCTGTAATTTTCTGTGAAGTCTTTGGAATACATATATAAATATATATATAATCAATCAATCTATATGCAAAATAAATTTTGTCTCCTTTCACCAATGTCTCCCCAACTCACCCAACTCATCATTTCCATTTCTTTTTCCATTTTTCTCTTCCTCAAGTTTTATATGTGTGTGCACACATGCATATTTCTTACACATAAATGACGATAACTGTCTTATATGAAATTTTCTCATATATAACGATGCCACCACCCTCCCTGCCACCCTGAGTTAAAATCCATTTATTTTCCTCGAGATTCTTTTGTTGTTCTCTGTTCCAGTATTGTCTGACGTCTGCCACTTAAATCCATTTCTGAGATCTACGTAACCACGCACGATCCCCTTCTTGTTTCTTCCATTGCTGGTATCCTGTATCAGGCGCTCGTTGCCTTTTATTTTTTTGAGACAGGGTCTTGCCATGTAGTTCAGCCTGGCCTTGAACTTTCAGTGGTCTTCCTGCCTTAGCTTCCAGGGTGCTGGGATTACAGGTGTGCACCATCATGCCCAGCTATTTATTGCTTTTTGCCTAGACTATTTTAATGGCCTCTGAGACTTCAGTCTTCCCTTCTATTTTGCTGACAGGTGACTTTCTGTATTCATGTAATTTCTTGCTCATATCATTTTGAAGATTTGCAATTTCTTGTTGAATGAGTGGCCAGTCACTCAGACTGATATCATGGGCCAGGTCATGCAACCGCGCTGCCTTGTGGTATGCACTTGCCCTTGCATTGCACAGCTAAGGGGTA